>MIQA02023050.1:0-12300 GCA_001887855.2 Sclerospora graminicola | reverse complement strand
CCCCCTAAGCAAAGAGTCGCTCCGCCACGTGTCGCGGTCATTGGGAGCACAGGGTTAACTAGTCCCCTCTTGCTCAACTTAATTCCCGGTTAAGACGCGCTTAGACGCATTTTTTGGAAAGGTTTTGTGGAGATAACGTTTGTGGATTACTGTGGAAGATCGTGGTTTGATCGCGTTTTCTTGGTTTCTTGTTGTCTCTCACTCTTATTGGCTGGCCTGATCGGACGAAGCTTCCCGATCAGTGCCTAGATACTGAAGTTAAGTATCGACCCCAACCCGTTCTCTGGTGAAGATTTCCACCCGAGGACACCCCCGTCTCGAGAAGGTCATCCCCTCCGACCTGATCAAGATCATCGTTTTCGTCACCGAGTCCACCTAAGTGAGTGTAACCACCCCCGATCAACGGGTACACAAGGTGATATGAAGTTAAATATGGATTCTATCGCACATGATGACCGGTCGGATGACCGGGAAGATCGGATTAGTCATCGTAGTGGTGATTCATCCGATTCCGTGGGCAATCAGGATCCACGGAGTACCCCCTCCGATAGTTGGTCGTCCGGGCCAGTAGGTATCCGGATTCCGCCCAAGACTTCGGTCATGGATTTGGAAATCGGCTCCACCACAATGTTGCGCGTGCCCGGATCACTTGGTGACTCAGGATATCACCGTGATTCCTTTGATGATGAAAAAGATGTGAAAATCAAAGTGGAGGAAACTTTTTCGGGTGTATTGGAGGAAGGCGTATCGCCTCCGATGCTGTCCAAACCTAAAGGAAGCGATGGTCGACCTGGTCTGGTGGAGTGCCAGGTCGAAATTAAAGATGAAACAACTCCCCACATGGCCCCGATCGGGGCCGATCTGGGTTATAGTAAAGTTGACTATAACCCGGGAAAGGATCGAGGTGCTAACCTCGATCCTATGCATAAGAAGAAAATGGAAAAAGACAGAAAAAACATGGGGGCGGATCATTGTGATCCACCTAAAAATATGCGAAACCTAAACTGAAGATCTTCGAGGAAGATGAAGAGAAGACCGAACCAGCTGAGAAGACCACTGTTCAAGATGTAGAACGATTGTTTTATCTTCGAGAGTTTCACAAGTTCTTAGCTACCAACCGAATGATGAAGATCATAAAACCCAAGATCCTCGGGAAGCTTGAAGGTCGGGCGACCAGGCCGGTTATCACAGGCAGTCAACTTGACCTGATCAGGAACCTCTTGGCGCAGATCGACGAAGTTGGTTTCACTACTGGTGCGTTCGACGCGAATATGCTGTTCGATCTAGACCAAGGGACGATCAGAGAAGCTATGACAACGCTGTATGATCACCTTGCCTCGCTACTCGGGGCGAACCCCGTGGTCCAGTCGCCGATCGCGGATCCTTCGCACCGATCGCAGTTGGTGGAATATCCTATGGATATTGAGTCACTATATCAATCGTCATCACAGTCTGGAGCGGACTCTACCGACTCCTCGGTTGGTGTAACTGGTATGACGTTGGGCCCGAAAGGGATCAAGCCGATTGACCCCAAGATCGAGTCGCAGAGCAGGAAAAGGAAGCCCGAACCTGGTCGAGTCGGATCAGATGACAGTTTTGAAGATGCTCAAGAAGTTGCACAGAACAATCCGACTCCCAACAGTAACCCTACCAACATACCAGAAGTCCCAGAGCAAATGAGAACCATGTTTGCGACTATGATGAATCGATTTGTGGGTGAACAAAAAAATGCGGGTTACCTCAGTACACACCTGGGCAAGGACAACCATGGCGATCGACACCAAACATGAACCAATCCACTGCTAAACCAGTCAAGAAACCTGTGGATGTGGATATGGAATCAGTTCGATCGGCCGGAATTGTTCGATCAATACGCCAAGTCGGTCACCAAGATCGACTACATAGATCACCTCCACGTAGTGATGTAGATATGGAGTCAGATGGAGAGATCAGTCAACATTTTGATCCGGATGATTTGGATATGGAGATGCCTCGTAGGGCAAATATGGCCTCCGCGCAGGCATTTGGCAGTGATTCCGGAACGATCACTCGAGTGCGAATGTCGGCGATCTCGGAATTAAAAGATTTCACCGGCAAGGATATGGACGGTGATCAGGCGAGAGCTTGGTTGAGTCGGACTAAATCAGCCTTTTTGAAAGATAAGACACTGGAGGGTGGAAGATGTCTGATTTTCGCTGATTTGATGAAGGGTCCGGCCAAGAATTGGCTTAAACAGCTGAGCCGAGAAGTACGTCTGAAGTGGCCTCAATTGTGTGAAGAATTTGAAGAACAATATTGCAACTCAGGGGTGTCAGTCGCGAGACAGTACTACCATATGAAGAAAATATCCGATGAAACACCGATTGAATACTTACATCGGCTGAATGTTGCTGGTCTACGCGCGAAAATGCCGACCAAGGATCCACAACACCCGAATATAGCTCGCGAGCATGTCGAATACTTTATTGGCACTTTGGACAATCGTGATTTGGCTGATCAGTTAACCCTGCTCCGTATAAGCAGTTCGGAGCGATTAGAACTAACCTTGAGAACGCTGCAGCGGGCCAAAAATAGACAACCCAAGGTCGAGGTAGGATCGAACCGGTACCGGTCGAAACCACACCCGGACAAGGGCAAGGTACCAGTGGCACGACCAACCAGAGCGATTCGGATGATCACGAAAGAATCGGACGGTTCCAGTTCGGAAGAAGAAAGTGGTCAATCAAGTTTAAGCTCGGACGAGGAGCAGTATCGTCATATCTTTACGACTGAACCGGTATTCCGTCCGAGATCATCGATTAATGGCATGGATGGACGAAAATCAGGTGGGGCTCAACCTGATCAGGATCGATCTCGGAAGAAATGCGTGCATTGTGGGTCGACCAAACATGGAGATCGTGATTGTTGGAAAAGAATTACGTGTGGAAAATGTGATCGTAAAGGTCACCCTTCTGATCACTGCTTTTTCGTATGCAAAACTTGTGGGAAGCTGCACGACGCCGGTGCCTGCCCTATTGAAGAATTTTTCAATCTGATGCGCAAGTGGTATGTGCCGACTAAACATGCTGGCATGCTCCCACCAGATGTCGAGAAAATGTTAAACTAGATCGCTCGCCAGGTTGGAATCTGGTTCGAGCCGAGCGATCTACGTTCTGCATCTATGCATATGTCGGTAGCGGAAATAAGTTTGAGGAAAAGGAGATAACCGACAATACATGTTCTAATTCAAATTGCATCGATCGATGTCCGATTCACAGTCTCAGTGTGGATGAATATTCCCGTTCGGACGTGATCATGGAGTTGGATCTACTGCCCGGCGAGTCCCGAGGATACTGGAAGTATCACTCTCCCGACAAGTGGTTTAAACAAGCAAAAGCTAATGGGAAGATTAACAACGAAAAAGCCACTATTCTATTTGACTCTGGAGCAGAAGTCTCGATCATCGACTCCGCCTTTACTCGTAAGGTGGGATGTCGTATAGACAGTACTGTGTGGAGCCGATTTCCAAAATCCAGGACGGAAGTCTTGGTGGAATCCGGATACCCACTGGCCCGGACGACCAACTATCGGAGGGGGTACTCCGTTGATCCTGATCAGCATCAGAATCAGATGAATCACCATTATGGTGACTGATCTGATCTTCCCGGTCATCTGACCGGTCGTCATGCGCGACAGGATCTATGTTCAACTTCATCTCACCTTGTGTACCCGTTGATCGGGGGTGGTTACACTCACTCAGGTGGACTCAGTGACGAAAACGATGATCTTGATCAGGTCGGAGGGGATGACCTTCTCGAGACGGGGGTGTCCTCGGGTGGAAATCTTCACCGGAGAACGGGTTGGGGTCGATACTTAATCAGTATCTAGGCACTGATCGGGAAAGTTCGTCCGATCAGGCCAGCCAATGAGAGAGAGATAACAAGAAACCAAGAAAACGCGATCAAACCACGATCTTCCACAGTAATCCACAAACGTTATCTCCACAAAACCTTTTCCAATATTAATAACGTGTTCCAAACACGTGCGCGTGGGTGGTGAGGCTTGATCACCTAAACAAACCCGTCGGGGGTCTTCCGGTAAGCCAAAATGCGTCTAAGCGCGTCTTAACCGGGAATTAAGTTGAGCAAGAGGGGACTAGTTAACCCTGTGCTCCCAATGACCGCAACACGTGGCG
The DNA here is from genome assembly GCA_001887855.2 of Sclerospora graminicola. Lineage (NCBI taxonomy): Eukaryota > Oomycota > Peronosporomycetes > Peronosporales > Peronosporaceae > Sclerospora > Sclerospora graminicola. Next base: position 8,126 of record MIQA02023050.1, on the reverse strand, counting down.
GAGCGACTCTTTGCTTAGGGGGAAAATCAAAACCTCGTGAGGGTGTTTAACCCAAGTAAATCCCGTCGTGGGACTTCCGTCGAGCCAAAGTGCGACTATGCGCGTCTCGTCCGGGAATAAATGAACGGGGGGAGCCTTGTTAGCCCCCCGTTCCCAAAAGTAGCGCCAAGTGGCGCAACGACTTCTTTACTTGGAGGGAAAACAGAACCTGATATTAATATTATAAACCTAAAAAATCCAGTACCAAATGTAACCTACACCAACCTATGTGGCTTACCTACTTCTACCTTGAACTTCTTGCCACCTGATTTATTCCAGCATCTTCGTAGAACGTTCTTCGTTGATCTTCAACCTGATTCGTACCCTTTTCTGACTGATCTTCGACTGATCCCGATCCGGTCCTCGACTGATCATGGTCAAACTCTATGCCGATCTTCAACCATCCCGATCTCTCGACAAGCAGCTTGGAAAACACTTGAGATCTGCCCCTCGGACACTGTTCACTTCATATCCAACCCGGCTTGACTGAAAACTTCATCTGCCTTTGCATCTGGACGCCGATTTGGGGCTGATCAGCCCCGATCGTGATCAGCACAGCGATCGGCCGAGTGATCGGGTAGTGATCAGAGCGATCAGCCCTAGATCACTTCGCAAACTCTCTGGGTTACCATCACAACCGTGTTCACTCGGCCATATTCCCGACCTTCACCCCCTGTCGGGGTAACAAGATCGCACTGATTCAGCCGATCGGGCCTGATCGGGCCTTCCCACATCATTCCTGGACAGATCCATCGGTCATCATCACTTGTCTTGACTTGGTACTATTCGGACAGCTCCCATTCCACATGCCCCATTCCATTTTATATCTGATCTTCGTATCTTTGGGGGGCAGAATTAGTTGGCTCGGCCGATCGGGCCGGAACTTCGTGTCATATCCAACTTCAACAGCTGCACTGTTCATAGCTCGGCCCAATGACTGTCTCTGATGTGTCATGTCGCCAGCTGCTGTATATCCAACTCGTCTCTGCCGATCTCGTCATACATCTACGGGAACTCCACTTAGTAAACGTTATCCCGATCGTGATCGTGATCTTCACCGTTCCATCAGTGTCTGGGACCGGGCGTAGTAACGGTACTTGGCTGATCCCTTCACATTACGAATACCCGTTGTCCGCCACCTTTTCGTCGTATATGCGATCAGCCTGTCCCACCCATCAACTGTCTCATCTTGATGGGTGTTCCATCGTCACCAATCAACGGCCATGCGTGGTCCACCTTATTCTCAGCATTTTTCAGATCGCTTAACCACGGCCACCCCTGAGTCTGGTCGCTACCGCACAACGATAGCGGCCTGATCTCTCCTAGCACCTTCCTCCATTTCAGAAATGTTTAAACACTTTTGTCACCACTCTGGTAAAGTCTGCTGATCATTGATTATCCCGCATACTTCTATATCGCTAATCTTTTAGACCCATGCAGATCGCGTCTTCATACATCGTTTTTCGTAAAACCATTTCCACAGTCGAGTTACTCTCTTGGTTAATGGGCTGGCCTCTGACCATGGATGGCAACATATAAACCTGCATGAAGAGGTCGGGTGTCTTTAATGCTCGCAAAAGACATATTGTTTCAGGAAGGCCGGCCCATCCACTCAGGACAATACACGTGATAAATATCTCAAGTTCCATCGAACATGACGATATGGTCACCGATCGAGCTAATTTCAGAGCGGAGTCTGATCATCATCTCCAAAAGAAGCGAAATCCGTCGATCGATGCAGCGATTGAATGAAGGCTTAAGGCTAGGAAGAAACCTCCAATAATGCATGCAACTCAGGAAGCAGATCGACGAGTTTTAATCCCAGCGTATACAGCTCCAGATCAGACCCGATCTGTTCCTATCTGTAAGAATGATCGAGAAACCTAGGAAATGTTCTACGCAAATGCGCCGGATACGTGAATTTCAAACCAGGTCGATCGGTGGGAGACCAGATCGGACCAGCCAAACGGCACCGGATCAGGTCTTGGTTCATGATTCATTGCACATCCGCTTGCAACATTCTCAGTTAAATCGCCCCAAACTTGTAGTCCTTCCCCGTCAGCTCCAATCAGCACACTCAATGAAGATTAGAGCGCTCTGTCTGTTGCCTTCGTCACCATTATAGACCGAATTTGTATATATATCCAAATCTAAGCGCAAGTGTAATCCACAAATCATGACCATTCCGAAACTCAGCAGGTCTCCACTAAAAGTACTTAATTCACACAGATCTCATAAAATCCAATAGACCCAGCGGAACTTCTTGACGGCAGTTCGAAGCAAGGCGCCGAACATGTCATTGGAACCACTAAGGCTGCTGTCGATGATGCTCATTCTGCCAGATAGAGCCCATATTGTTAACAGGGAAGCGCGTGATGCTTGGTAGACTTCGGAACCATATCTTCGCGGAGAGCAGGCTCTTCCAACTGAATCACCGCGTACTTGACCACCTCAAGGTATGAAACTTCATTACGTAGATAACACCTGATTCTTGTCTTGCCATACCAGCTCAGAACGATCACAGATCCCGTGACCATAACCTTTACCAACTTGGTGGCGAACGACTGAGGAACAACTAGCTAAAGGGTATTGAAAATTATCGGAGGATGCACACAACCGTGGACCAAGATATCTAAACCCTGAGCATCAATGGTGTAGGCAATCCGCTCGTCGATTTTATCACTGCAGTGCATCAGAATGATCTCATCAGCCTGAGTTTACAGCGCCAAGCACGGATCTTAGGAAGCTGCGGGGCGAACCAATGGTCGTAGTTAGAAGCACATGTAAGCCCGTAATTTGCAGAAGATGACGTTCTATAATTGATGGGCGCTCAAAAAAAGTCAGCCCTTGTCACCGCAGCAAGACGAGACTGCAAGTCATTCTTGACCAGATTATCTTCATTGTAGTACGACCGATTCGTTTTCACGGCATCGATCGCAGGCTTCACGGCATCTTCCTCGATCTACGCGATTTTCTTAACAACTTCAAGTTCAGCGAGCTATTTGACGAAGCTCAGACGACTCAATAGAACTCCAGTCTTTCCGCCATTTAATCTACTCTCACCCTCTTTTGCGGTGAAACTATTTTAAATAACATTTTCATGATTTCATCTATTTCCGCACAATGCACCATCCATCAAACCGACGCCTGGTCTTTTGTTTACAGGGGAAGAAGTGATGGGTCGCCACGTTGGGCAAAAAATAATAAAACGGGAGGGGAAGCAAAACATCGGATTTCTTCGAAATAAATGGCAAGACTAAGTGCGACGTTGCCGTGTTGAAAAGCATTCTTTTGATTCTTGGAGCCGTAAATTTTTTGCTAGTTCTTAAAACTTTAATCAAAATTTGCACCAACAAGCGAGGGTTCAAGAACCTGCACTTCCTCCAATCCAAGCGTATGTACAAGAGAACATTGCGTCGAGAACTGAGCTCAATAGCCCTGCTTGAGCGCTAGCTGGACTGTAGTCCAAGTAGCAGAGGACGAAACAACAAAAACAGTGTAGAAGCTTGTCATGGAAACGTTGGTAAATACGTAACAGGGCACTGGCTTGGCTTCGTTCGCACGACAAGATCCGCGAAGGTCCCCTTTTGCATCATCATTACATACTTGAATGGTAAACACACGATATGGTCCACAAACTTGAATCTCGAGCTCTTCAGTTTTTGGTTCAAAAACGCAAGGGTTGGAATCCTTGCCATAGATTTCGGGACATTTCTCTGAGCTGCCATGGTCATCGCCACTTTATCGGCCAGTTCCACAACTTGTACTCGTGCTTTGTCGACCAGACCAGCTTCCTTCGTAAGGTCTGTAGGAACATTTCAGGTAACATGCAGTGGGTCGCACCGCGGTGCTCGACAAATAGAACGTGCATCGGCTCGGCGCTTGCGGCGCTCGGACGTGGGATCAAGCGGCTGTTTTGTGTGATGGACAAACTTAGACTCATTCAACATTTTCGCACAACAGCTGCGCCGAATACGTAAGTACGTCTGAGCCAACCATGTGCATTTTGCCGTCTTCATAACATCAGAGTCGTGAAGGCTCACTGTCCGGGATCAAATGACTGAAAACAAACCAGCTTCCTGTCTTTTCATCGTGGGAAACTTGCACCGCAAGAGGAGATCGTCCCCTACGAGTTCCAGCTCATTCTCAACAAAAGATTTCTTCACGTTTAGGCCATGTGTCGTTGCGGCTAATTGTACGTCCTCCAAACTGATCATTGAATTGTGGAAGGTGGTGCTAACCTTTCATGAATGCCGGCTACTTGACGTCTCGTTTGTCAATGGTGACGGTAAACTCAGTGGCTTCTCACTTGAACACAAGCTCCCATTATTTCTGATGCTTTTCCACTTTTCTTTAACTGTTTCTTAAGGTCCATGCCATTCATCATCTTCAATAGTTTTCGCAGATGATACCGAGCAAGCTTTTCCGGGTGAGAGCACGTGGGACATTGACTGTCCCACACATAGCCACCACTTTCGAAAAGATCGTTCAATGTCGCCTTACACGTAATACAGCGAAAAATTCGCGGCTTCCAGCAGTAAGTTATCTTGTGTCCCAATGGGCAAACTCGCATCCACGTAAGGTCGAAATGCCAGCAATAAACATTGCGCGTGGTAGACGCGTCGACATGCAAGACAACGAAATAACGTACAAATATTCGCCACGTTTTGACAGAATATACTCTCAATCCTCTTCGCAGTCCATGTCTTCAGTCACGCGTATCTTGTGCTTGCCACTGGGCTTATATTTGGACTAGCTCTTCTGTGTCTCTGTATCTGTATAGGGCAAAGGATGGATATCGGGGATAATAGAAGAAGCTTCGATCCTCCCAAGGTTATAAACGAAGATCTGACGCCGCTTTTTCCCTCGTGATAGACACTGTTTCTCCATTGGACTCTCTTGTGTCACGTTGACATAAGCCATTCGCGCTCCTTGACGGCTGCTCCACCTCCTCATGTCGTCCATTTATTGTATTGGATGCATCTATTTGTTCAAAGCACACAAGCAGTGCCGTAGCATCTGTGCCTGTTCTCATTCCGAGCTCGTGTAGCTTATTACCACTCAGAGCCGCCAGTAAACGGACACATGAAGTTTACCACTCGCCGAAGGTCCGTTAAAAAGCGCTGGCCATGGCATACTGACGAAGTGGACCAGTGACTCCATAGGTTTCAGCATAAAGTTCAAAATTGACAAAGCAACACGACCTTGTGTACACATCTTTGTCCACGATAAAGATTTAACGCCTGGAGTTGGCTGTCAGAACCGTCCGTTGGATGTGTCTGTTGCGTCAGCAAGTCGAAACATGCTACGCTAATTAAATTCCCGCGGCACGCCATGATTTCTATATTTGCAATTCACCATTGTGTCAGCATGTACTGCTCGGTGAAAACTTATCCATCGCTCTAGCAAGGTTTGTCTAGATAATGATGAATCGCTTGAGTTTATCTTTGTGACTTCGCAGTGCAGTGTGGGATACATCGAGTTTGCGATATGGATGCGATCTTCCTCGTTCAGTGATTCGGCTAAGACTCGTGTAGATCTGTGTAGAAACGACTTTGAAATACCCTTATGCCTCCCACCTTCTTGAAGCGGATTTTGGGCAGCAAACAATCGGATCACAGGTGGGCATTAAGACTCTCGATCGATATCCGGAATGTAAACACTTCCTCGGTGGTCCAAGCATGGGCTCAAGCCCTCCTAAACAGACTGGGATGCCAAATTCAGCTCTTCAAGTAGCACCCTGTCACCACTCAAACAAGCCGTTGGAAGTTCCTTCCCCGGAAGAAGTGGCAGGTACTTCTGATCTAAACTGATCCTAAATGTCTGTTTGATCGGATAGATTAATACGTACAAGACGATGTCCGGAAACGGTTGCCAATGCACTGATCAAACTGGTTTTGCCGACACCAGGAGAGCCTTCGAGAATAATGAAGCAGCCAACTTGTATGGCACGCAAAACGCGGTAAAAGCAGGAGATCGTTGTCGGTGCTTTGAGAGAGACTCGTGACTTTTGCAATGCAAGAATCAAGCTTTTGACACTTACTCCATCCGTAGATAACGGGCATAGTTCTTCTATGTTGCTCTTGATAGACATTCAACGATTCAATCACGTTTTTTCTTCCCAATGTGCTCATCGTCATCAGGCACAACAAATAGTCGAAAGTCTTTTCTCTGGCTTCTAGGGCTGTTTGAAGTGCATTATCTGAGCCAGAAACGATCCAAGAAAGACAGAGATACACCCTGTACAACCGCCGTCCATGCTGTAATCTTAAGTGATAAATCATCTTGTTGTTAATTAACGAGAGAAGTGATAAAAGTTATCTAGAGGAGAGAAAAAAAGAATTCGCGTAGCGTCACAGTTTCGCATCCACTGACACCCCCATTTTCCTTGCTAACATGTTCGACGAAACATAAGATAGGGTGGAATAGGTATACCAAGCAGTCAATTGCTGCTAATTGTCTCGTGTGAGTTCGCGAAACACTGCCTCGGTTACCGATCAAATTGCCACGAATAATTGTAGTAATATCATCCAAATGTAAAAGTGCTGGTACCCAAGTTTCGGTAAAACGATTACGCAAAGCTGGAGACAATTCACGCTTGCCAAAATCGCCAACGGGGTTCCTGATTGCCATTACACGCCACTTTGGATATGCTACAATCTCGTCAACGTGGTCGTCACCCTTTTCAGCGCGTAGCAGCGTTCGTGAAAGTTTGAAGATACTGGTAAGACGCTCAAGCGTTTCATTCTCAGCAAGATTTACCATATCGATCAAAATCAAATCACCCGTTTTCATTGACCCCACAAGGGGACCGTCTACCCATACAAAAATTGACTGAAATCGTCGTTTTAATCTATCCATCTGCCCAACAAGCTCTCTCTGGTGTATCGAACCGACAGCTTGAACGCTAGCTCGCACGTCCTCACACTTAGAAAGCAAATCATTAATTCTCATATCCCTAGCATCAGCCCAGCGTTGCTCAATTTCCAGTTCATTGATACTTTCGCCACTGATTACGAAAATTTTACAGGTGCATCTTCTAGCTCCTGAACCATCTTTCCTTTTCCTCAAACATGTCGCAAGCAACCACGAAAATCTGGAGTTTCAGTGTGCAGGGGACGATTCAAAATGTCACGCGGCTGCGCAGTACAACTAGCAAATTGTAGTGTGCTAACTCAGTACGACGACCAATATACGAGATCTTGGCATCCGTCTTTCCGTACTTAGACTGAGATGGCAAAATTCGACTTCTTGTTCGATTGAGCCAGTCGATACCATATTCGAAACGTTAATCCCCACGGAAATCACAGCACTTCTGTAGCAGTACCTTTATGCCATCTCTTGTAGTGACGAAAAGTGTTGGAGAAGCAGGATTTATAGCAATAATGGATACTTAACTATTTCACCTCTTCGTCCGACCGATCCCATATCCATATCATCGGTCGGACCGTTTACCAGGCCGCCCCGGTCGAAACGCCTGATCAGCTCGGTCATCGGGCGGATTCATTCGACAACACTTTGGTCAGAATGATCAGATTCCATCAGACTGGACGAATCGCATATCGACAAACAATGGTGTTTCGTCCTGATCAAAGTGTCTCTCGGTCAATGTCGACCTGATCGCCCCTGGTCAGATCAAAGTTGATATGGTCGGCGTAGTTATTGCAGAGAACGCCCCATCGTGGATGTCAACATCATCTGCATTGGTTCCGGGGGATCGGGCTTAGTTGTAAGACCATCCTTGGGTGATTGATCATCATCTTAACCCCTTGCTTTAATCCAACTAGGTTCAGTCTGCGGCGATCTCAGTACAATTTGGTTCCATGTTTTTAGGTAGATCATATCATCAGTCCCCATTCTTTTTCCATTTTCTTCTTATGCATAGGATCGAGGTCAGCACCTCGATCCTTTCCCGGATTATAGTTAACTTTACTATAACCCAGATCGGCCCCGATCGGGGCCATATGGGAGTTGTTTCATCTTTAATTTCGACCTGGCACTCCACCAGACCAGGTCGACCATCGCTTCCTTTAGGTATGAATAGCATCGGAGGCGATACGCCTTCCTCCAATACACCCGAAAAAGTT
>MIQA02023049.1:0-33158 GCA_001887855.2 Sclerospora graminicola | reverse complement strand
GGCGCTAGCACTTCCTTGGCAGCTTCTCATCCGATCCGGGTGCCTCCTTCATCCACTAGAACACTCATCTTCCTTCAGGCTCCTTTCACTCATACCTTCCAAACAATCCGCCACCAATCTGCCACCAATCCGCCCCTCGGCCGTCCAACGTCCGCGGTCGTCCCGTCCGCTCAGCCTGCCAGCCCAACTGTCCATGCATTCTATCACGTTCGTCCGGCCTGATCCCAGGCCTGGTGCCGTCCGGCCGTCCGTAGGTGCGTCCGGCGGCTCTCAGATCGCGTCCTCTATTGACCAGTCCGGGCATCCAGCTAAGGGCGTCATTTCAACCAATCAGATGAGAGCATCCATCATCATTAGTCCGTTAATTTCTGGAACACTTCACCACACTTTAAACAAATCTAGGTTCAGTCTGTGGCGATCTCAGTACAATTTGGTTCCATGTTTTTAGGTAGATCATATCATCAGTCCCCATTCTTTTTCCATTTTCTTCTTATGCATAGGATCGAGGTCAGCACCTCGATCCTTTCCCGGATTATAGTTAACTTTACTATAACCCAGATCGGCCCCGATCGGGGCCATATGGGAGTTGTTTCATCTTTAATTTCGACCTGGCACTCCACCAGACCAGGTCGACCATCGCTTCCTTTAGATATGGACAGCATCGGAGGCGATACGCCTTCCTCCAATACACCCGAAAAAGTTTCCTCCACTTTGCTTTTCACATCTTTTTCATCATCAAAGGAATCACGGTGATATCCTGAGTCACCAAGTGATCCGGGCACGCGCACCATTGTGGTGGAGCCGATTTCCAAATCCATGACCGAAGTCTTGGGTGGAATCCGGATACCCACTGGCCCGGACGACCAACTATCGGAGGGGGTACTCCGTTGATGCTGATCAGCATCAGAATCAGATGAATCACCATTATGGTGACTGATCTTATCCTCCCGGTCATCTGGCCGGTCGTCATGCGCGTCAGGATCTATGTTCAACTTCATCTCACCTTGTGTACCCGTTGATCGGGGGTGGTTACACTCACTCAGGTGGACTCGGTGACGAAAACGATGATCTTGATCAGGTCGGAGGGGATGACCTTCTCGAGACGGGGGTGTCCTCGGGTGGAAATCTTCACCGGAGAACGGGTTGGGGTCGATACTTAATCAGTATCTAGGCACTGATCGGGAAAGTTCGTCCGATCAGGCCAGCCAATGAGAGAGAGATAACAAGAAACCAAGAAAACGCGATCAAACCACGATCTTCCACAGTAATCCACAAACGTTATCTCCACAAAACCTTTCCAATATTAAAAACGTGTTCCAAACACGTGCGCGTGGGGGGTGAGGTTTGATCACCTAAACAAACCCGTCGGGGGTCTTCCGGTAAGCCAAAATGCGTCTAAGCGCGTCTTAACCGGGAATTAAGTTGAGCAAGAGGGGACTAGTTAGCCCTGTGCTCCCAATGACCGCAACACGTGGCGGAGCGACTCTTTGCTTAGGGGGAAAATCAAAACCTCGTGAGGGTGTTTAACCCAAGTAAATCCCGTCGTGGGACTTCCGTCGAGCCAAAGTGCGACTATGCGCGTCTCGTCCGGGAATAAATGAACGGGGGGAGCCTTGTTAGCCCCCCGTTCCCAAAAGTAGCGCCAAGTGGCGCAACGACTTCTTTACTTGGAGGGAAAACAGAACCTGATATTAATATTATAAACCTAAAAAATCCAGTACCAAATGTAACCTACACCAACCTATGTGGCTTACCTGACACTTCTACCTTGAACTTCTTGCCACCTGATTTATTCCATCATCTTCGTAGAACGTTCTTCGTTGATCTTCAACCTGATTCGTACCCTTTTTCGACTGATCTTCAACTGATCCCGATCCAATCCTCGACTGATCATGGTCAAACTCTATGCTGAACTTCAAACATCCCGATCTCTCGATAAACAGCCTGGAGCCAACTCGAGATCTGCCTCTCAGACACTGTTCGCCCCACATCCAAACCTGCTTAACCGAAAACTCCGTCTCTCTTCACACCTGGATGCCGGTTTGGGGCCGATCGGTTCAGATCATGATCAGCACAGCGATCGGCAAAGAAACCGGCTCGGTGATCAGGGCTATCAGCCCCAGATCACCTCGAAACACCTCAGGGTTACCACCACATCGACATTACCAGTTCACTTGACCATATGCTTGACCTTCATTACATGTTGGGATGCAAAGATCGCACCGACTCAGCATTTCTCGTGAAGTTGGGCCTGATCAGACCTTCTTGCGTTAATTCTGGATGGATCCATCAACTCTCACCGCTTGCCTTAGCTTAGTAATGCTCGTACGGCTCACCGCTCCATATGCCCAGTTCTATCCTGTACCCGAATTCTTAGGCGGAGTCAAGCGACTCGGCCGATCGGGCCGGGATTTCCATATCACATCCAACTTCAACATCTGTACCGTTCATGACTCATTCCGATAACTGGATTCCGACGTCCCTGATATACTTCGCCATTGATGACGTATCTTCAGTTTGTTTCGGCTGGTCTAGTCCTGCACGTTCACGTGAACTCCACGTAACATCCAATATCCCGATCAGACCGTGGCATTCGTCATTCCATTAGCATCCGGGACCAGGTGCGATAACGGCATTTGACGTATCCCTTCACACGACAACAGTCCGTTGTCGAACGCCTTTCATCGTATACGAAATCAGCCTGTCCCACCCATCAACTGTCTTATCTTGATGGGTGTTCCCATCGTCACCAATCAACGGGCATGTCTGGTCCACCTTATTCTCAACTTTTTGTCAGATCGCTTCACCACATTATACAGGCAACTTCTACTAGAGAAAAGAAAGCCGATGCTGAATCCATTACTACAACCACTGTTGCATAGATAATACTCTTACGAATATAAGTCTGAGTTAAAGTTTCCCCTAAAATTGAATCAAGGGCGATTTTAAAGTCGAGTAAATTGAGACCTAACATGCATATACTTGGTTTTGCTCATTCCTGATTATTTACACAAGGAAATATACATTGCTATATTGACTGCTAAGTGGGTTCCGTGACCCACTTCCAGTGAATCAAGAGTCATTCTATTTTAGTGCATCACAAAGTTTTTTTTACCTGGAATGGACCGGTCAGGCTAGGTTTCCGTCCATGGAGGGATTAAACGCCGAATCAGGTCGACCTAAGTACTAGAACACCAGTCGGGATACACCGACTGACCTGGATTAATTGTGACTGTTGGATAGTACTATGGTTAAACATGGATGTTTCGGGCGATATGAGCCGGTCTGGCCGGCTGGTTGCCCTGGTCGACCGAATAACCTTGCCGATCGTGCAATCTGGACGTTACGTTCGATCATGAACACTGATCGATCGCCAATGAAGTTGGAAGAATTCGATAGTTACCCGATTATGTGGCATTTGTGGTTCCGAACTTGATCATCCCGTCACATGGTTTGCCGATATTACGTTCAATCAGCCTTCGCAATAACCCGACCGCCTTTGCTGTCCTTGTAGTTTTTCCTGGGTTTTCATCCTTACCGGTTGTTCCGGCGATCTGGACCCGATCATCGGTCCCGATCTCTGTCGGCCTTCCAAGTATTGGGTGTCACATAGATTGGTGTGCGGTACACTTAGTATTGGTTTTAAATTATAACATCGATTTTCTGAGTCAACTGCACTGAAAACCCTGCTTTTGGGTAGGAGAACGAAATCAGGAAGACCGAAAAGTTTTCGGGTGCAAACTCATTGCTATTGTCACTGGTCTGAAAGGGTTATCCGCTCAAGCTTCTTGAAAATCGGATACGCTTTGACGGAGATAAGCATCCCCGAAGAGAGTACCTCTTCGTAGCTCATTTACATGTATTCAGACCAATATTAAAATGCTGGGATTTTATCATAGTTTTGATATCATTTTACAACGTATTGCAAATATGGAGGATTCTTTTGCAACACATGCGTTACATGGTGTCCCTGTTATTTTTTGTGACAAGGAATAACATTGGTTTTAATTGGCCAAATATCATGTTTTGGGTGCATTTTTTGTATTCAAGGACCCCCAGATGGCACCCAGAAAAGCGGCAAAGACGCTATGCTATCTGCAATAACTTTGGATAGAAAGCAGATTAAGAGTCCATTCAACGTGCATGATACTCTTGAAATTCTACTGCATCTGATGGTGAACTATTTGCCGTCTTCCGATCCTCTACCAATTTTGCGATCACCCCCCTCTTTTTGGTACAGTTAAGTTGTGATGCAGCTGGTTAAGCGGAGACCCCGTCGGTGCAAGACAAAAGTTCTGTTGGGACCGAGACTGAAGCCGACCAGGTCTGCATTCACGAAGGGGGCGACCTGTATGTCGAAGGCATGGAAGATCAGATGTCAGTGCTACCTGAGGTGACTCCCTGCCCGCCAGCAGTTACTATGGACGATCTACTGGTTGGCGACCCAGACGTGAACACTCCAGAAGAGATCAGCAGGCTAAAAGATATCATATGGAAAAGGAGACATCTGCTGCCCAGGTAATGCACTACCTCCGGCCGCTCATGGGGCGGTATGCGACATCGATGTGGGTAACGCAAAGCCGGTAGCGCAAAGGTGTCGAAAAATCGCCCCCCCAGTATCGGGAAAAGCTGTCGGAGCACATTAAAGGACTGCTGGCCACCAAAATCATCCAGCCATCCACCTCGCCATGGGCGTCACCTATCGTCATCATTATAAAGAAGAACGAGGTGGATCTAAGGTGTGCATTGATTACCGATTGGAAAACCGGCTAACTAAGCTAATGGTTTACCAGATGCCGCTAATTAACGACTTGCTGGAGGATTTGGACAAAGTTTTATGGTATTGCTCGTTGGACATGGCTAGTGGATTCTGGGTGGTCTCTATGACCGACCGTGCACGGGAGATCTCTGCGTTCGTGACACCCTTCGGGTTGTTCGAGTGGAACCGGATGCCGTTCGACTAAAGAATGCTCCGCAGATTTATCAACGGCTTGATAGATAACGCGCTGTATGGACACTTCAAGATCAAGGCGGATCAAGATCCGGCTCTGGTCGGAGACGTGTTCACCGAAGGTGACCCGGACCCCGACCCATAACCTTCCGTTTTGGGGCGGCGGTCTTACATTGATGACATTCTCGTGACGGCTACAACTTGGGATTTGTTATGTGAAAAAGTGGAGCAATTGATGGTTACGTGTGAAAAGAGGAATCTCTCGATTAGTGTGGTGAAAAGTTTCTGGGGAAAGACTAGGGTGACCTATTTGGGTCACCAGGTATCGTTTGCTGGACTGGGACCAACCCAAAAGATTTGAATTCTTTGAGTAATCAGCCTTTTTTCGCGGTCATTGAAGGCTATGCAATCCTTTGGCAGCTTGAACTACTAGTCGCTTCATCGAGGACTTTGCGGTCTATGCAGCTGTGTTGTACGCGTTACGGGAGGTGGATTACCATAAGCTGCGGGAGCAGGACCGACAAGGGAAACGCTGGACGGGTCAGCTACTTTACCCAATAAGGAGCTAGTCTCGTCAGCTGATTCAGCCAATGAGAAGGTGGACTCGTCAGCTATTTTGGCCAATGAGAAGGTGGACTCGTCCGCCATAGCGGGCGACCGGCTCTCTGACCCCAATACGGCCCGGTCTGATGACCACATGACCTGGCCTTTGGCATGCTGAAAGCAAAGATGGTGACCACACCGGTTCTGAAACACTTTGATGTAGATAAGGTGCCAGTGGTCATCATCTATGCTAACAAGTGGGCTATCCCGGCTAGGATCATGGTGGAATATATTGTCCGGTGATGTTCACCAGCCAGACTCTGAAAACCAATGAAATGAACTATGGACTGGTCGACAAAGAAGTGTTGGTCTTGCTACGGATTCTGGATGTATGTTACACGATGTTGGTATCCCGCCCTATTAAGGTGTTATCCAGATCGTCGACCTTGTCATGGCTTCTTATGGCAAACGAAATTTATGGTCGACTGGGTAGATAGGCTGCACTGTTGTCCCAGTGGTCGCTAGAAGTGATCAAGTGCACTAAAGGAGAAGAAGAGGTACTGGGCACATTAGCGGCCAGCATCACTCCAAGAGCAGAAGTGGAAGAAGCGCTGATAGCGATAGCGCCCCGGAAGCAGCCACGACAATCCATCACACTCCCGCCACCGACGGTTGGTCCAGCAGAAGAGCTGCCGATTCTGAGCTTCGACGGGTCAGCTAGCGTCAAGAAGGGAGTGGGCGCTTACAGTGCCATCTTGTGAAAGCTGCCCGAATGAAAAGTGGTCGCCGCTGCCTCTGACTTTACACCTGGTATAACAGTGAATGAGGCGGAATACCAAGGATTGATGCTTTGCTTAGATTTGCTGGCCGGCCAGACACAGGGCGGATTATTATATGTGGTGACTCCAATCTAGTGATCAGACAAATCACTGGAGAGATAGACGGCAAGGCTCCCCGACTAAGACTGTTGAATGTTCGGGTCATGTCGGCCCTGAGGAAATGGCCAGAGCATGATGTTACATGTTAAAAGAGAATGAAACAATAGCGCAGATCATCTGGCCACTTTAGCTATGCGAGACCGGTTCGGCCTCACAGTTTCGGATCGAGTTACTTTGGGTGAATTGGCAGAAAAAATTAACAGGTTACCAGAGATAATCAAACCGATCAAAAGCGAAATCCAGCTGTCCGAGTCCATCCAGTCTAGAAAAAGAAGGTTCGATGACCAGGTTTGTGAAACAGGTACTCAGACCCGGATGGAACAGGAGCCGCCCTATGGCGACAGGAGGTGTCTCTAGAGGCACCTCCAGCTGATCTGGTCAGTAACCGGCCCGGGTTATTGAGCAATGTGGGAGGCAGGAAATGAGCCGAAGTGGATGGAAGGGTTGGACAAATGAAGGATGGGATAAGAGATAAAAGAAGCATTGACGGATATATGAGATTGGGGAAAGGAAGGAAAAACGATTAACGAGCTAAGTCGCCCTTCACTGTGGACGACTATATTTGTTGCGGAGCCGGGGCACTTGAACTCACGGATAATTGGGGGGATGGTCACGATATTGATTGCGCCAAGGGTCCTGCCGTCGATATCTTCAAAGACTCAGAAAGGGAGATAGTCCTGTCCGGTCACCTTAGACAGAATACCATGTCCCGTCTCTGCGACCCCCCCCCTATTTTCAATTTTTTGGTTCGCCAGGTGAAGTATAAAAGGGGAAAAGAACAGGTCCAGGTCACAGGCACCGTACCTGAAACCATCCAAGACAAGTGAGCACAAACGGACCCATGCCTCTGTGGCCCGATTGCGCCAATTTTTTCGGCAGGCGAAATAAGTTCTGAGGGGGGGATTGTTTCGTCGACCTCCGCTGAAATGAACAAAAAAGGGTGGATTTCCCAATGGTCTGGGCGTGAGCAGCAACGAACTCCCGGTATTTCTCTTGGAAGTCGGTGAACCACTGGCTGGATGGGACTCCCATATCCGGCATCTCGGTGGCCAATATTTCCAAAGGTTTCGTCTTCATTAGCTCGTCAACCGCACCTGACTTCACCAGGCTGGGGTGCCAAGCTGACTTGGGCGGCACCTTGAGAGAAGGAGGGAACATCCAGAAGGTGGGCCGGGATAAGGAGTGAGCGAGTCTGGTACTGGAGGCATCGGCAAGACTCTTGGCCAGCTGCTTAACCGTCCAAGGTTGAATGTTTGACCGGTCAGTCTCACTTATGAGGGGACCAAGAGGTAACCACTGGATCGGGAGTTTTGGAAGAGGCGACTTGAGGGCGGAATGGCGCCGCTGGAACTTGGTCCCAGCTGCAGACCGACCCGATCGAGTTCCCGAGCGGACTCCTGATCGGGCACTTAGCCGAGGCTTGGATTTGATCGTCTTGGGGGACGGTTCTTGGAGCTCTTCCAGGTTGAGGGGCAACCACTGATCCGGAATTTCTTCCTCAACCTCCTCCTCCAGTTCTTCTTCTTCCTCTTCGTCCATCTCGTCTTCCGCTTCGGTTTTCCTCTCGGGCTTCGAGGGGTATTTGGTTACCTTGAGATCAGACGCGTTTTCGAGAGTTAAAAGGTGGCTGGCGCTGAAGGGCAGAGATGATTGAGTAGGTTCGCACTCTTCAGAGCCAAAGCCAACTGGCGGTGGAGTCTGCAAATCAGCTACCTGATCTGGAGTCGGGCAAGAGTCAGCTCGGCCACTGGAATTTCAGAGGCGACGTCGGGTATCCGCGCGAGATCGGGACAAGGCAGCACACACTTGCTGGTCGATATAGTCTTCGTCTTCGTCATCGTCGTATTCGAAATCGCTGGAGGGCGGATCTGGACTAACTTCCGAGCCGGACGGCGGACACCGGAAGTCCCCTGACCGGGAGTCGTCGTGAAACTTATACTCAAGTCAAGTCGCCCGTGTTTGGAACACGGTTTAGCTCTATTGGAAAGTGTGGTGAAGTTTTGGCTTACTGTGGAAGATTGTGGAGTATTATTTGGATTCTCTAATTACACATAAGATTGGAGTAACCCTTTTATTGTCTTTGGTTAAGCTGGCCGATCGATTACTCTCGGCCCAGCCTTTGCGGTATACAAATTTCAAGTATAACGTCAGTCCGCTCCCCGGTGAAAATTTCCGCCCAGGAGCAACCCTAGTCCTAACTCTCGTCCACCTATTTTACCGACTTTTAACTTTTCGCCCTAGTCCGCCAAGAGAGCGTAACCACCAGTGCTGACGGGTACACAAGGTGGGCTTTACATAACATGGATCATTCCAGTCGTCACGGCCAAGGTGATGGAAGTGACCGGTCCAGCCGCCTTGATGCTGGCTCGGACCAAGACCTAGTACCCCCAACAGTCAGTCATCTGCCCCCCCCCGTGGGTGCTCGCATCTCAGGAGGAATTTTTGAGAGCGACTTCACCACATGACCTCTCCTGGAGCCTCGCATACACCCTTTGACTGTCTGAATTCACCATCGGCCACCTTATAGAAAAGATCGATCTCACCGGTCAATCCCGGATAACATAGCTGTTCTGACCTAACGCGACTGAAACACTTCCTATGCCTTGCCATCCATATGGTTGTCCGGCGCCACTGAGCCCTCCCATACACTTTTCGCGACCATCATCCCGACTTAGTAACTGACTCAGGGCATTCAACATTTTCACCAATCAGGTTGGTAGCCTTATCCATCATCTGTCCGTTAACCTATACTGGAGCCACTTCACCACAACAATACACGGTTGTATACCCACCCCGTTCTTCTTAATAATAATCGCTATGGGCGAAGCCCAGAGGGGGGGTGGATGGCTGGATGGTCTTGGTAGCTAATAGTCCTTTGATCAGCTCGGATAATTTTCCCGATACTGAGGCGCGACCCGCCGACACCGCTGAGCAATTGGCTTTGCGTCACCGACGTCGATGTCACATACCACCCATGGGCAGCCGGGGGCTGTGCATTACCTTGGTTGATCAACAGATCTTTCCATTTCCGCAAGATATTCTTCAACCTGTTGATCCCTTCCGAGGTATTCACCTCTGGGGCACCCACTCGCAAACCTTCTATGGTAACCTCTGGAGGACAAGGTGCTACTTCGGGCAGCACTGCCATTTGATCCTCCATATTCTCGACATATAGGTCGCCCCCTTCATGAATGCAGATCTGGTCAGCTTCTGAGTTACTTCCGGCCAGGCCGTCCATCTCAAACCTAGGGGTTTCCGGCATGCCAACAGTCTCATCTTTCTTCTCATTTCTTTCTGGAGTTCCAACGGCCTCATCTTTTCTCAGTAATTTCATTGAGTATCTCTCTGTTTCGTCCACACGGACTTTTGCCACCAAATGGAATACATGTATATCTTCCACTTTGACCATAAATTCAGTTTGAAGTAACTACTCAGATTTTAATATGAGGTCTACTGTAAAATCTATCTTCGGCTATCTTCGGCCAAGTCTTGCAGTCAGGCCCCAGCCGAAAATACGAGATACCGTAGGATAGAACATCGCTATCTTGAAAAATATATGGTCACATAGAAAATAAAAGCGCGACTTCGGCGGCGTCCTATGATTGGCTACAATTTTTTAATAGAAATTGAAAAAACGTTATGTTGCAATGGTTGTCAGTTGTGGTGATTGGAAAATATCCACACAACCCATTTATTTTAATTTCAATTCCAGAAGGTAATGTCGGAGGAGGGGATCGCACCAGACAACGGTACGAGCTTGTATACCTTAACTGTAGAGCGGGGCAATGAATTAGGTAGGCTGCATGTCACACAAGAGGCGTCGTGTGCGTGTAGCTATGAGAGACCCTTGAAGCTGCGGTATTTCACCTCTTAGTTGCTGTTCTACTTGACAAAACGGCAAGGTATCAAATGATTCAAAGTCAATCACCCTAAAAAGCTTATTTTTAATCTTAATTTTGTTACAGGGAGGGCGATGATGTCAAACCAAAAGCCTGTATGCCAAGCTCAACGGATCGATGGATGTGATGCTGTTGGAGGCGCTGCAAGTCAACAATCCATTTAAATGAATGGAGGGCGCTCAATCGATGCCAAAATGAATGAAGGGCGCTCAGTCGATGCCCCATCCGTTGGCGCGGGAAAATTTCGATCCACGGCGCCTCAGATGATTTTGGATTAACGAGATGTGAAGAAGAAACGATTTTAATTATTTGATGCCGCCGAAGTGGGCAATTGGCACCTGATTGCGACCTTCTTGCGTGACAATGTGGTCGATGTAAACGGCGTGGGAATCAACCAGACGTCGGCACTGCATCTTGCGGCGCGTAACAACCATCCTAATGCAGTCAAGGAACGCGTGGAGCTGACCCGTCTGTGCGTACGGGCGATAGCTACACGGCGCTGCACGTCGCTGTTCAAGCAGGAAATGTGGAGTAAGTATTTTACTGTGGAGATCTTGTCGGTTTCTATGCGGAATATTGTATTGATTGATTTTGCTGTTGTTTTATTGTTTAATGTCTAGTTGTGTGAAGGAACTGGTGGATGCCGGAGCGGATCCGAACGTGACCGATTACCAAGGCAATGCTGCGATTCACATGGCAGCTAAATCAGAGGATATCGCTACCGCCAAGATGTTGGTGGCGCGAGGCGCACGCATTGATGCTCCCAATGCGAGTGGTAATCTTCCGGTGCACATGTCACCGATTGGCCACCCGATTCGTGTCTTACTTGGCAGCAGGTTCAAACTTAGCCGCGACCAATCCGTCCCAACCACCGAAACCTCGCAACGAAATCGCTACTCGTGAGGCAATGCCGCGCAAGTGAGTCACTTGGTATTCAAGAACAAGAATCAGCAGGATCTGGCGTTGGGGCCTCGTGATTTCGAGTTTGTCAAGCTGCTTGGTCGTGGAGCATTTGCTACAGTGTACCTAGTACGTGGCAAGGGTTCGAATCGTGACAAATGGTACGCGCTCAAGGCGTACAATAAGCAAGCAATTGTGCAAAAGAACCAGGCGCAGTATATTCACACTTCCGTTTTCTATCTTCAAAGTTAAATTATCTTAAAGCAAAATGTCCACATCCATCAATCGTGGGTACGACTGCTGGTTTATCCAGCCACGTTTTCAGGTCAGTTTGTTTTAATATGGCGGAAGTCGATTCCTTTTTTTATCATGATGTAGGTTGTACGAATATATTTGTGTTGCTTGAATGTTGCATATGTTATCTTCGGCGCCGAAGATGATTCGATACACTACTGTAACATCACATGAATAACAAGTACAGTACGTCTCTCAAATCAGGAGCGACATCATAGAATTCTGATTGGACAATGCATCTATCCGGATATACTATACAAGTACCAAAAATAGACTGTCTGTATACATAGTTTGTGCCCCATCCATCCAACCCAAGCACCAAAATCCACCCCCTTCATCATCATGTTGCGTCGCTTTGTCCCTCGCTTCATTCCATCAACGATTCCCAATGCTCGTGGCATTAACTCGGCCTCGGAATTGTACAAAAATCCACGCAGTTCCAAGTTTTCCATGACGAAAATCGTGGCTACTGTTGGTCCGGCGTCCGAAGATTTTGAAATGCTCCAACAACTCACGAACGAAGGATTACGCATCATGCGCATCAATTTCTCGCATGCAGAGTATGATGAAGCAAAGCAGCGTATCGATAATCTCCGTGCTTGTCGTGGGGTCCACGCCGAGGCGAAGTCGCCATTTAATTTGCGTGCAGTGTTACATGATACGAAAGGGCCGGAAATCCGTACAGGCAAAATGCTGGATGGGAAAAAGGTTGTCCTTGAAAAAGGAAAGACGGTAGTCTTAACCACCGATCCGGAATTTGAACTCAAGGGTACAGCCGAGAAATTTTATGTGACGTACCAACAATTAGCCACCACTGTAAAAGTGAATGACACGGTACTGCTCTGTGACGGCTTAGTGCGACTCACGTGCCTTCACGTGGGGAACGGTGAAATCACGTGCCGGATTGAAAATACCGAGGAAATTGGGAATCGAAAAGGTGTCAACCTGCCGGGGTTGGTTGTAGAACTGCCGGCTTTATCAGAGAAAGACAAACGGGATCTGGATTGGGGTGTGCAACACGATATCGACTTTATTGCAGCGTCGTTTATTCGGAAAGCGAGTGACGTGAACGAAATTCGAACTTATGTGGACGAATGTGTCCAGAAACATTGGAAACATGAACCTAACTACATTGCGCCCAAGATTATTTCCAAAGTGGAAAATCTCGAAGGTGTCTTGAATTTTGATGAAATCCTACACGCTTCGGATGGTATTATGTGCGCTCGTGGGGATTTAGGTGTTGAAGTACCTGCACAAAAGGTGCTGACGTATCAAAAGATGATGGTTGACAGGTGCAATGCCGTTGGAAAACCCATTATTGTCGCGACGCAAATGCTCGAGTCGATGCAAAACAATCCGCGTCCGACGCGTGCCGAGGTCTCGGACGTTGGGAACGCTGTATTGGATGGTGCTGACTGTGTCATGCTCAGTGGCGAATCTGCTCAAGGAAAGTACCCGATGGAGTCTGTACGCACGATGAATACGGTGATTAAGGAGGCGGATGAATTGCTCTTACAGCCAACGTATCGTGCTAAATTTGAGTTCGATCCACCCACTTCTGACGTCGAATCGGCTGTTTCATCGGCTGTCAAGACTGCGAATGAAATGAACGCCCAGCTTTTGATCGTACTGACTCGCACGGGGTATACGGCTCGCAAGGTGGCGAAGTATAAACCCACAGTGCCAGTCATGTGTTTCACGACGGATAAAAAAGTGGGTCGTCAACTTCAGATCCATCGTGCTCTCTATCCAGTCGTTCCCGATTACCGGGACCGCGCACCGACAACCGCCGAAGCTATTTCCCACGCGAAAAAGATGGGATGGCTGTCCAAAGGCGACCGCGTCGTTGTGATCAGCGGCGACAAACTCTCGGACGACCTCGGCCGTGAAATACTCATTGGCGTTGCCGATGTCCAGTAAATAGAGCTCCAACGTCGCTGAGGAGAGACAGAGAGAGGCCCAAGATCGTGACAGGCTTTGTCGACAATACACTTACTTGAAAGGTGTTTTCTATTTGGTGTTGGCGTGTTACACTATTTTTATCCCTCTTTGTCCGTTTATATGCTGCTGCATCATTCGATTTCGCAGGGTTCCTATTTTAGGACAAGCTCTAGATGAAGCATCTCTAAGTATATGTCGTACGTCGGGTATAGCACGTCGGAAACCGAGCTCGAGAGGTTGAGTGCCTAAGATCTCGTCCAACAGCTGCAAACTCGTCGTCGCTTCGGCCCGAGCATTGCGATCTTTACCCTGTCGGAATGCGGCTAATGCTCGATAGATTAACTTTAAAGACTCGTTGCCTTGAAGAGTCATTCCGTCTCGAAACTTGCCGACTCGGTCGTTTTGAAAGCTCTTTAAGCTCAACGCGATGAGTTTCGCAGCCGACGCACACAACTTTGAATTCTTGTTGCCACTATATCGTGAAGCAGCAACTAGCAGCGGTAGTCCCGCAACGTTAGTAGCTAATTTTTCGATAGCAATGGTTGCAGCATCGCGTAGGAATCGTTTTTCGCAGACAGAGCGGCGAAAAAGCACGTCAAGTAGTTCCGCGTGAGCACCACCAAACAATGGACGCTCGAGCACCGAGGGAGGTAAAAACTCGAAGATCTCTGCGCAAGCTACGAGACCATTTTTAGATGCTGTCGAGCGAAGACTGTCGCACTCCAAAGCAAGAGGACGAACGAGTTGTTCAATGTGCTTTGCATTGAAGAAGGCTCCGTGGTGCACGACGATCCGGCGTAGCATCACAAGACTTTCGTACTGCTCTACCCAGTTAGATGTCGTCACAAAACCATCAACGAGACGATCCAGCAAGGCACTCGTGAGGTTTGGAACACACGTTAATTGCTTTGTCGTGAGCACAATCGCGAATGTGTCGTCTGTAGAGGCTGAAATTGCATCGCCTTCGACTGGTATCGAAGCTTCTCGTACTTTTAATTCCATCTCGGAGTTATCTGTAGGAGATGTATCAATCTGAAGCATCGTCGACATACGATAGGTCTTTTCAAATGCACAGAGGTGTCGCTCAATCTTTTCATGAGATTTCGAGTCCCAGTGAGGACGATAAAAAATTGTAACTGTTTGTTAAAGTTAGCGACATCTTATCGGCAACTTAAGTAAGACTCATTTTTGACTACCATGAAGTATTAGAATAGCTTCAGCGATCGTATTGAAAAAAATTACGGGTTGTTTTAAGTAGAATGTAGCTTGAGTCGGGATACGTCGACGAAGTCGGATGATTTTGAACACGTGTTCAGCTTCTACACTTGCAGATCATTACGTTGCCGCAGTTGATGTAGCGCTATAGCACCGCAATATGTCTTTCGCAAGTCCAACTTGTGAGCTCAGCAAGCACTTGTCTTGATCGTCATCAGGCTTCATGCAACATAGAGGATTCACTTTCACTTGCTTGTCAACATATGTATCAGAAAAGACCCGAAAGTCCTCGTGGCACTTGAACACTTCAAGTTGAGTCAGAGGAAACGAAATCTTGCAACAGAATAATGGGTATGTCACCTCAAATTTCAATTCCCTAAGTGCATTACCAAATTTCAATTGTTTAAATCGGGAATATTCGCCTAAAGCCACCATTTCTTGCTGACTAAATGGACTGACTACGTGTAACGTTCGTTTTCGGAATTATAACACCACTACACGATCAAAGCATCAACCTAAGCACAAGTATTTGTCTTAAGCTTTGGTTTGGTTGGCAACACCAGCAATACGCGCCTTAATTTCGTCTTGATTACCAACGTAGTATCCCGACAGCGGGGCAATCGCGTCGTCGTGCGGGACAGGTTTTAGGTTCTCATCCAGGTCGTACACAAGCGGAACACCAGTAGGAATGTTAAGACCCGTGATGGCGTCTTCTGGAATGTTGTCGAGATGTTTTACAAGTGCACGGAGCGAGTTTCCATGCGCCGCAATCAAAATCCTCTTGCCTTCCTTAATGGACGGTATAATGGTCTGTTCCCAGTACGGCAACACGCGTTCACCTGTCGTTGCCAGCGACTCCGTGAAGGGAAGGAGCTCTTTTGGCACGTCCGCGTATTTAGGATCGTTTCCTGGATAGTAGTGGCTGTCAGCGTCGAGTGACGGAGGTGGCGTAGCGTAACTACGACGCCAGATCATGACCTTCTCAATGCCGTGCTGGTCCACCGTCTCTTGTTTGTTGAGACCCGTTAGTGCACCGTAGTGGCGCTCGTTGAGTCGCCATGAACGAATTACAGGAATCCACATGAGATCCGTCTCTTCCAATATGTTCCATAGTGTCTTAATCGCGCGTTTAAGTACTGAAGTGTAGGCCAAATCAAATTTAAATCCTGCTTCCTTAAGTACTTTACCGGCGTCGTGCGACTCGTGCTCCCCCTTAGCAGACAGCGGCACATCGTGCCAACCAGTGAACTTGTTGTCTACGTTCCACTGGCTCTCGCCGTGGCGGATTAGGACGATCTGATACTTAGCAACCATGGGCGTGATTGGACAATTGACGAAGGATCGTGAAGTACTCTTCACTTGAGTGCTATACTTGCAAAATGTATGCTCCCAAAAAAGACGTAAAAGTGAATATAATTAGGTCGGACTAAAATATAGCTAACTTAAAATATGTATTTTGATCAACTTCAAACTTAACAATGTTGGACTTGCTTCTCGTAGTCCAGTCGCCGCATTTTAACAATCCTTCTCGCCTTGGATCTAGTGTTGTTAGGTAAATAACCATTCTGGTAAATATCCTGTAAAAAATGCACCAAATGGTATTTACCCAGGGAAAAAATATTCTTCGGTTATGTTTTTTACATTAAAGAAAACTTAAGTAAGCAATGATCGGGCGGCCTTCAAGCGATATCTGGACGCATTTTAATGAGCTACCACGAGAAACTGTCGGGCCTCATAAGAAAGCTGAATGCAAAGCCTGCGGTAAAGTCTACCAGATGGCGCAGGCTCAACGGTTGCTTCATCACGTTGTGAATCAGTGTCCTTCCGCGCCTGTCACTGTAAATGCGTTATTGGCGCCACAAGTGCATGTAAAAAAACACAAGGCGCAACAAGATATGCCTTTTCGCTCACCCGACAAAACCCCACACCGAAATCATATGTCTACCCCGACGGTATCGACGACCAGACGAACGCAAGCACAATTTCTTATCGACATTGCGCTTGTATTTCATGCGATGGGCTTGTCTTTTCGAGCAATTGAACACAGCACATTCAGATGGTTTATGAGCAGGTATCTTCCTGAATATGAACTACCAAAACGTCAGCATCTAGGAGGTAAACTATTGTTAGACGTCTACGAGCGTGAAAAGAAGCGTAATCTCGGAGCTCCCTAACCAGTCGCACATGTCCCTCGTCACAGATGGGTGGACCGATGCTAATGGTGAGCATGTACTTAATTTCATAATTGTATCGACTGGCCAACGGCCAATTTTCTGGAACGCAGTTCGTACCAAAGACGACACCAAGGATGGACCCTATACTGCTACCAAGCTTAAAGCGGTGATAAACGAGCTTCAAAGTTATACAAGCAAACGTATAAGTGGATTGGTATCGGACAACGCATCCAACATGAGCAGTGCAGCTAGTGTTCTCCATGCAGATCGTCCCGACATTATCCGAGTCGGCTGCATCGCGCATGTTTTAAATTTGGTTCTGGAGGATGTTTTCAAGCTGTCGTTTATCAAGAAAATTCGTGAAGATGCGGTCACTGTGGTGAAGTACATAAAAAACGAATTATTCCCCTTGCTCGGTTCCGCTCACATCAAAATATTATTTTTCGAAAACAAAAAGGACGCCGATGTCTTGTACTTCCCGTGTCAACGAGATGGTATTCGACACATCGATGTATCGGTAGTGTGCTAGGAAACAAACTTGTTCTTCGCACATTGTTTAGTGACCAACTAGCGGAACGTCTGTATGATAAGTGTGGAAAGTATGCTCGAGCAAAAAATATCGTGCATTCAAGTCGATTTTGGGAAGATGAAAATGCAGTGGTTAAAATGATTTGTCCGATCACCAGAGCGATTGCTGAGCTCGAACGGGACGATTGTGAAATTGCACTGGTGTATGAATATTTCACTTGATTACTACATCATGAATGCTATAGCGAAGGTTCAAGTGTTGACTCTGAGCACCGTTACGTGGTTCGTGCAATAATCAAAAATCGTTGGGAATCTCATCGAGTTCCGGCATACAATGTTGCATATCTGCTCGATCCAATGGTCAATATCGATGGTTTTGTAGACGAAGAGTGTCAGCAGGCGGTTCGAGACGTGCTACGTGTGGCTGATCAAATTGGATATGAAAAAATCTGCTAGCAAAGCTCAAATGCGAGCTTGGTGTATTCGTTCGTCGCAAGTCTTCATGAAATCCAGATGATATTGAAGCTAATCGAGAGGATTTTGATGGCGTTATGACGTGGTGGAGTGCATCAAAATTGAGGACATTAGCAGATTTTGCGCAGCGTATATTGTGTATTCCGGCATCCTCAGCATCTAGTGAACGTTTGTGGAGTCGATTTCAACATGTTCAATCACCGATGCGTCATCGGATTGAAGCTTCCACATTGGATAAGTTGGTTTTTGTCTACTCAAATTTCGATATCAAGCGGCCAGTCAGTAAAACTTTATATCGTGTCAATGATGGAGACGATAGATCAGCAAGTAGTGTTTCATCCGACTCGGGTTCCTTCACACATGATTTTGACATTTATTGTGGATACTACAACGGCAGTTCTGACATTAAAGGCATTTAAACTTTGAGATAAGCATTTGCCCAAGTAATAACGGGCCAACTGAACAACGTCCATCACACATCTTCGATGATGTCTCGCTGACGCGTCTTGATCACAGCAACTCAGAGGACCTATAGAGTATATGCACATGTTTTGCCCAGAAAATAACTATACATCAAATACATTGTCTCGCTCCTTAATTCTCACAAAAATAACGGTGTTCGGATCCATGTAGCTCGAAGCTCTCTTTGCCATTTGGATTTCTGTTACGTCTAGCGTCGGGTTCCGATCCGGACACGCATCCTCAATCGGAGCAGACTGGGAGCACGACGCGGAGGCTCGAATAAGGCAGAAGATGTTCGTCACCACAATCTTTAAGAGCAATGCGTCTCCTACCACACCAACATGCAACAGCGTCTCGAGATCCTTCAACAGCACAGCTTCCATGTCTCGTAGATACACTAGTGCAGCCCCTTCGTTACTGTCGCTGTTTCCCGACGAGGTCGTAGGAGGGCAAGCGAATAGGATGCCATACATTCGCGTAAGGCGGTGCAGATAGCTCTTTAGAAATGCCGATTTCTCCTTTGATGATGGCGAAGACGTCGTAAACGTAATAGGCGCAGCCTATGGACGTTGACGACTGTGCTCAAAGAGCAGTGCAAGGTTTTCTTCTGCTGTCGTGAAAGGCTGCGATGTTAATAGACTTCTGCAGTAACGGGACACTGCAACAGTCTCTGCCTCAACATAGGTCGCTAGCACTGACATTGATTATGAGGGTTCCCGTTCTCTGGTACGACCGTCAATGCACGATAATACAACGCTTCAGCCGCTGCAAAGTTCTTTTTGGCCTTTTGACTGTGTAATTCACGATACCGTGCCAGATCTCTAAGAACACGTAGCAACGGCGCAAACTTTGGTGAAAAAGTGTAGCGTCACTTTCCTTTGACGTCCCTCGATTTTCTTGTAACCATAGAGCAAAGACAACTCGTAAATGCATATAGAAATCGGCGGATTCACTTAGAAATTGATGAAACTCGCTCGACACATGCGCAAAATGTGCACGAACGTTTCGATCGGACTGAGCAGTTATTGCGTACTTACGAATGCGGCAGCGAAAGTCCTCAATGCGACGATAGAAACAAGGTTTCCATAGTGCTAACTCAATTTCTTTTGATACCGAGAATACCGGATACGTATTTGCCATCGTTTCGCGGCGTCCATTAGTCGACGTCGCACTTCATTGGCGTCTTGAATATTGAGTGGATTGGCACGCAACAAATCTCGTAACTTCTTATCCAGCGACACCATCTCCCTATTAGGACACAAACATAAAGACTAAAGTTTGGACACAACATGAAACAAGAGCGGCGTACATGTAAGCGCTGCGCGGGTCCATGGTCCGGAGGACGTGATGGGTCTAACGGGTGATTGATGTCTTTAGTTGCGCACAGTAATTGTTAACATCGCGAATTTGGCGATGATGTGGCTATCAATATAAATGATATACTGTAATCAAAACGACATTCACTAGTTTCTCCCCATGGTAAAAACCTAGCTTAAAATGTTTTTAACATGCTGATGGTTAAATACCAGGTAAGTACCCGGGGAGATAACAACACTACTTTGATCGCACTGAAAATAGCTATATCTTTTGTTCACGCAATAAACCCACCGATGCCTGCAATACCTGCCGCCTGCTGGGACATTACCTTGGAGGAGCGGCAGAAAGCTAGAGACGTGGTGGTGTGAATCTACGGCATTATGGTACGTCATGGATAAGATGCTAACATTTTTTAACGTACATATTACGTCTGCACCAGGAATAATGCTATTTATGGCGCGCAAAAGCAGTGCATACTCCTGTCCAAAGCATCACTTATCTGTGTCAGTTGTGAAAGAAGCGGTCAGAGGCAATTCGGACTCTCTCGTGCTAAATAATATTGTTTATCATGCTGCCCCAAAAAATAACGCAAATTTTGCTGTCCAAGATTGACTCTACGAGGCCGATTTACTTACGTCAAGCCGAGGAACTTTGTCAGTTCTGAAATATGTAGAAAAAGGAACAAGAAGCGTTATGCATGGTAGCGTGCACATGGTGACAAAAAGGCTGGACAGGGAGAACAAGAACAGGCGGGGCTACCTATGTGGATAAATCAGATATTTCAAGCATAATTGTCCGCAGAAGGTCGGCAAAGAACAAGATTTCCCGTTGACTATTACGACTGTGGTGAAGTGGCCCCGGAATGAGTTAATGGCCGGGTGTGAAATACACATGGCCGAGGCTGATTTTGATTGGCTTAAATTGCTGGTCAAGAGTGCAGACGCAGGATGCCAGCTGCCGGAGATGTTCGAGAGCACCCGCAAGCGCCGGACCAGTGCGAGGACATGGAAACAGGCTAGGCGAGGTGATCCGGAGGCTCTGATCCAGGTCGACCAGAAGTTGACAGAGCTGGATCAAGTGGGACTGGATGGCCGTTGATGGTAGCCATAGGTGGCCAAGGGGTGGATTGATCAAGTGATGGATAGATAAGAAGCCCCAGGAAGGTTATGTACCTGTAGTAGCCGGATGGAACACCGGAGATGGGTGAGCGGCCATGAAGAAGGAATTGGAGTCGGCGGCCAGGTACCGTCCAGGTCGAGGTGGATGGCTATCCAGGCTGGTCATGATATTTAGTGCACAGTACACAAAACGTCCAGGTTGAGCTGGTCACGCTATTTCTGGAAAGGTACATAACCATCCAGGTCAAGCTGGTCAGATTATTTTGAGTAGGGTACACCAAAGCTTATATTGGATATAGGGATAAAAATCTGTATACGTTTCGCTTTTTAAGACACAAGTCGTTATTGGTTCACAGCCGAGGGTTAACAAGGTCCCCTCTAGTTGTTATTGGTTCCGTCCAGCCAGCTTGATGCTGGCTCGAACCATGGGTGTTCGCATCTCGGAATGAATTTCTGAGAGCGACTACACCACAATGGTGCGCGTGCCCGGATCTCTTGGTGACCCTTGGATATCACCGCGAGTCCCTTGTGGGCGAAAGACCTAAAACCTGTCAAATTTGTTGAAGACGATGTGTCGGGTGCATTGGGGGAAGGCATATCGCCTTCAATGCTGCTGAATATGGAAGGATGCGATGGTCGACTCAGATTGAGGGAGTATGAAGTCGACATTAAAGAAGAAGTTACTCCTCTGGAGGCTCCTACTGGAGCTGGTCACTATGCTACAGCTGGAGCCGGCTCGGACTGTGGTGCAGGTCACCATAGTCCGAGGTTTTGACCATGATCCCAAGAAACAAATGCATGTAATGGATATCAAAGAAGGAAAATAAAGAATGAAAAACCAAAGGTTGGATATGACCAGAGGGAAAAGCTGGCCATATCAGGACCAGGCCACCATTCAGGTCACCTACCCTTAAAAATGCTGGACGGAAAGGACCAGATCATCTACCTCACAAGGATAGGCCACGTTTTGAAGAAGAAGAAGAAAAGATGGACGGCCTATCACAGAAGGTTACAGACACCGACCTGGAGCGTGCTTGCCACCTTCGCGAGTTGGGTCAGTTCTTACGAACGGATGGGGTCCTGAAGATAGCCCGACCAAATATCCTGGGTGGATTAAAGGGTCTCGTTTCTCCCCCATCTTTTCAAGCGGCCACCTGGCCCTATTAGAGGACTGTCTGACCAGATCAAGCAAGCCGGCATCAACACCGGCGCTTTCGACCCGAACCAGTTATTTGACCTGGAGGCGGATAGGCTGAAGGAGGCATCCAGCGCGCTTCACGACCGCCTGGTACCGCTAGTGGGCCGCTCTCAACCGAAAAAAATGGCGGCAACAGCTAAGGCGACCCACCTTCACCGCCGGTAGCAGGCAGACCGGCCGGAATACATTCAGGTTCTTCGCAGTACGAGGCTGTCCCTTCGGAAGTAGACTCTACGGACTCATCTGTGGGTATTACCCGCATGAGGCTTGGCCCTGGGGGAGCAGCGCGCGTAGCAATGGCCACCAAGTTTGGGGGATACGAAGATCCAGATGCGTCCGATCAGAAAGAAGTCAGACCGCATAACGTCCAGACCCGGACGGAGACGGCGGATCCAGACCCAAGAGGCGAAGACGTGAATTTGCGAAATAAGAAGAAATCCCAAGCCGGCCACCAAGCTGGTCCCCAGGTCACCCCCCCTTCCAACTTGGCTCTCAAGCTGGCTCTCAATTGCCGGACCACCTTCAGAATATGTTTTCGGCTATGTTGGAAAGATACTTGGAGGAACAGCGTCGGTCCAGTGCCGGCCGCTACAGTCTAAGACCACAGGACCAGCCTGTCTACTAGTAGAGACAGGTGCCTGGATCAGCCCAATGTTATGCGAGGGAATCGATAAATGAAGACATGAAATCAGTGCAGTCTTGACAGAGGGATCCCCATGCTGACCCGTCTAGTCCCCGGTCAGGTCGCCGACCTGGACGGCCATCGAATGGAAGCCATCACTCAGCGATGTGGACATGGGGTCCGTCAAGTCAGCCAGGTGTCACTATGATCCAGATGACCTGGGCCTAGGAATGTCCCGCCGAGTCAGTATGGCCTCAGCCCAGGCTTTTGACCCGGGCTCAGGGGCGATCACCAGGGTACGGATGTCTGTCACGTCCGAGTTGAAAGATTTTACTGAACGGGACATGGACGACGACCAGGCCCGAGGACGGCTGAGCAAGACGAAGTCAGCATTCCTCAGAGACCGTACACCGGACTACGAGAAATGTTCGATTTTTGGAGACCTAATGAAGGGACCAGCAAAAACCTGGATCCAGCAGCTTAACCGGGAAGTCCGAGACGGTTGGAGGCAGCTGGTCAAAGCATTTGGTGAACAATACTGTGGGTCAGGGATGTCGGTGTCGCGTCAATACACACCCTTCCCAAGAAGAGAGCAGACGACACCCCTCTGGAATATCTCCATCGTTGAATGTCGCAGGAATGAGGTCCAACATACCAGTCAAGGAAGACGTCAGCCGGTCGGTAGCTGCCCGAGAACATGTGGAACACTTCATC
The DNA here is from genome assembly GCA_001887855.2 of Sclerospora graminicola. Taxonomy (NCBI): domain Eukaryota; phylum Oomycota; class Peronosporomycetes; order Peronosporales; family Peronosporaceae; genus Sclerospora; species Sclerospora graminicola. The sequence continues at coordinate 9,870 of MIQA02023049.1, read as the reverse complement.
AGTACGCTGAACGACCTGGAATTGGCAGACCAGCTCGCGCTATTACGGCTTAAAAATACCACGGAGCTAGAGTGGACACTACGGACTTACCAGAGGGCTAAGAAGCGTGGTCCCAAGGCAGCAGTTGGAATGGGCAGGTACAGGTCACGTTCTTACCTGGATCAAGGAAGCAGACCACCATCAACCAGGACGGCCCGCGCCGTCCGCATCGTGGCCCTAGAGTCGGATGCAACCAGTTCGGAAGAGGAATATCAGCGGTCTTGGGGCAAATCGGAAGGAGGAACAATACCGGTATCTGTTCTCAGTGGAAGCCAGTCTGTAGGTCAGACTTTCATCTGAGTCGGGCCAGCAGAAGTGTTTTCGTGATCGAGCTGACAAGGACTATCCCAGACGGAAGTGCATCTACTGTGGATCCATCAAGCATGACGACTGGAGCTGCTGGAAGCGGCTAACCTGCAAGAAATGCGAGAAGAAAGGACATCCAGATGAACACTACCTGTTCACCTGCAAGACTTGCGGAGGGGTGCACGAAGCTGGACTCTGCCCCATCGATGAGTTCTACAACCAGATGAAGAAGTGGTATGTCCAGACAAAACATGCTGGAATGTTGCCACCAGGGTTGGAAATGATGTTAAGCTAGATCGCTCGCCAGGTTGGATCGGGTTCGAGTCAAACGGCCTAGCGGTAATATCTATGCATATGTCGGTAAAGAGGATAACCGAGAAGCAAAGCAAGCGTAACCGACAATACATGTAAGTTTGACGATTACGTCACCCGATTCCCGGGCGGAAATGCTGACCCTAACCGGGTGGACATTATACGAATGGATGAATATTCTCGATCTGAAGTAGTTATGGATTTGAATATATTACCCGGTTAATCACGGGGCTACTGGAAATACCATTCACCTGACAAGTGGTCCAAGCAGGCCAAGGCCAGTGGTAAGATTAATAACCAGAAGGCCACTATTCTTTTTGACTCTGTCCATCGTCGACACCAACTTTGCTCGTAGGACTGGGTGTGAAATAGATGAGACGAAGTGGCAAGAATGTATCGATATTGGAGAAAGTTCATACATGGCCCAGGAAAGGACAAGAGTTAAGATTACACTGGCTGGGTCGTTGGTATACTATTTTACTGCCTGGGTAGGAAGGCTAGCTGGGCAGGACGCAATTCCGGGGATGGACTTTATATTCCCTGCCGGCATAAGGCTGGACTTATCCCATAGCACATTGACGTTGCCCGACGAGGTGCAGATCCAGCTGGCTGGCTGGTAGCCTCTATATGGTGCCCACGTCCAATTTCTTAAGTTGAGCCAGTTTGTAACTGTGCCAGTGGGACGGACTGTGGCAGTGACTGTGTGGCCACACGACCGGCGTCATAAGTTATGGCTAAGAGTGTTGGGTGCCCTCGTTCGTTAAAGGGGAAGGTCACCTCGATTACATTAGCGTGACTAACATCTCAGAGCAGCCCCTCACCTTGCATGAGGATGTCATCACTGGAATGTGGCTGGCCGAAGACAATGTGCCCGCCGGCCTGGTTATGTCACTATTGGGTCAGACGCTATATCGAGTGGCAAAACCTGATTACCAGGCAACTACGGATCTAGTCAAGGAGGAAGAACCTGTGGGGGAAGATCGGACACCTATGGTGGCCAAACTGGAGTACCGGACGCCTTCCCGAATATTGACGCAGAACCGACCATCGCCGAGTCAGGTTGAGCATCTGACCGAGACCCTACCCCAGTAGCCGAACTGGTCTTGTTCACGCCGTCTAAGACAATTGAACAGCTGGGTCAGAAAGTGAGGCAGGTCGGGGTCACATGTTCGGCCACCTCTGATACTGTTCTGCCCTGCGGGCAGGACGACGCTGGATTGACTAATCATGACTAGGATTCGGAATTAGCCGAAGGTGCCAGGATGGGGAACCAGGTCTACCCGAGTGTAGCTGGACGAAACCCCTCTCGGACGATATGGCTGGAAGATCGGAGATGAATGATGCAGCTGGTTTAGCGGAGACCGCTTCGGTACATACAAGACAAAAGTTTTGTTGGGAACGAGACTAAAGCCGACCAGGTCTTCATTCACGAAGGGGGCGACCTGAAGGTCGAAGGCATGGACGATCAGATGACTGCTACCTGAGGTGACTCCCCGCCCTCCAGCGGTCTCTATGGACGATAAGCAGGTGGACGATCTAGACGTGAACACTCCAGAAGAGATAGCGGGTTGAAGGATATCATATGGAAAAGGAGACACCTGTTGATCGGCCCAGGTAATGCACTACATCCGACCGCCCATGGGGCAGTATGCGACATCGATGTGGGTAACGCAAAGCCGGTAGCGCAAAGATGCCGAAGGGTCGCATCTCAGTATCGAAAAAAACTGTAAGAACTCATTAAAGGACTGCTGTCCACCAAGATCATCCAGCCGTCCACCTCGCCATGGGCGTCGCCCATCAAAATCATTATAAAGAAGAACGAGGTGGATCTAAGGTTGTGAATTGATTACCGATTGGTAAACCGGCTAACTAAGCTGATGGTTTACCCGGTACCGTTAATTAACGACTTGCTGGAGGATTTGGACAAAGTTTTATCGTATTGCTCGTTGGACATGGCTAGTGGAAATTGGGTGGTCTCTATGACTGACCATACACGAGAAAATGTCTGCGTTTTTACGCCCTTCGGGTTGTTCGAGTGGATTCGGATTACGTTTGGCCGGAAAAATGACCCGCAGATTTACCAGCGGCTAATAGATAACGCGTTGTATGTGAATTTCAAGATCAAGGCAGACCAAGATTCTGCCCTGGTCGGTGACGTGTTCACCGAAAGGGACCCTGACCCCGACCAGAAACCTTCGGTTTTGGGGCGGCGGTCCTACATCAATGACATTCTTGTAACGGCTACTTCCTGGGATTTGTTATGTGAAAAAAGTGGAGCAATTGATGATTACGTGTGAAAAGTGGAATCTCTCGATTTGTGTGGTGAAAAGCTTCTGGGGAAAGACTAAGGTGACCTATTTGGGTCACCAGGTCTCGATTGCTGGACTGAAAACCAATCCAAAAGATTTGGAGTCTTTGAGTAATCTGCCTTTCCTGCGGTCATTGAAGGCCATGCAGTCCTTTTTGGGCAGCTTGAACTATTTTAGTCGCTTCATCGAGGACTTTGCGGTCTATGCAGCTGTGTTGTACCTGTTACAGGGGGTGGATTACCATAAGCTGCGGGAGCAGGACCGACAAAATTAAAGTTTTTGAGCTTCGCCGGGTCAGCTAGCAACAAATAGGGAGTGGGCGCCTACAGTGCCATCTTGTGGAAGTTGCCCGGGTGGAAAGTGGCGGCCGCTGCCTCTGACTTTACGCCTGGCATAACAGTGAATGAGGAGGACTGCTGCTTTGCTTAGATTTGCTGGCCGGTCAGACACAGGGGCGAATTATCATATGTGGCGACTCCAATCTAGTGATCAGACAAATCACTGGGGAGATAGACTGCAAAGCTCCACGACTAAGATTGTTGAATGATTGGGCCATGTCCGCCCTGAGAAAATGGCAAGAGCATAAAATGCTACATGTTAAAAGAGAATGAAACAATAGTGCAGATCATCTGGCCACGTTGGCCATGCGAGACCAGGTCTGCCTTACCGATTCGGATCCAGTTATGTTGGGTGAGAAAATTAACAGGTTCTCAGAAATAATCGGACCGACCAAGGGCGAAATTCACCTGTCTAAATCCAACCAGTCTAGAGAAGGATGGTTTGATGACCAGGTTTGTGAAACAGATACTCAGACACGGATGGAACAGGAGCCGCCCTATGGCGACAGGAGGTGCCTCAAGAGGCACCTCCAGCTTATCTGGTCAGTAACAGGCCCGGTTTATTGACCAATGTGGAAGACAGGAGATGGGACGGAGTGGAAGGAAGAGTTGGACAAATGAAGGGTGGAACAAGAGATAAAAGAAACATTGACGGATATATGATATTGGGTAGTGAAGGAAAAACGATTAAACGAGCCAGGTCGCCCGTCACTGTGAACGACTTTACTTGTTGCGAAATCGGAGCACTTGAACTCCAGGATGATTGGGGGGGAGGCTGGTCACGGTATTGATTGCGCCAAGGGTCCCGCCGGCCGATATCTTCCAAAGATTCAGAAAGGGAGATAGTCCGTGCCGGGTCACCTAAACCAGCATACCATGTGCCGTTCTCTCCCGGTTCCCCTTTCTTCTCAATTTTTCGGTTCGCCAAGTGGAGTACAAAAGAGGAAAGGAACAGGTCCAGGTCACATGCACCGTTCTTGATACCATCCAAGACAAGTGCACACAAACGGACCCATGCCTCTAGCCCGTTTGCACAGTCGTTTCGGTAAGCAAAATAAGTTCTGAGGGGCGGATCGGCTCGTCGATCCTTCGCCGAAATGTGTAAAAAATGTGTGGATTCCCAAATAGCCTGGGTGTGGGTAGCAACGACCTCCCGGTATTTCTCTTGGGAGTCGACGAACCACTGGCTGGATGGAACCCCATATCCGGCACCTCAGTGGCCAATATTTCTCAAGGTTTCGTCTTCATTAACTCGTCAACGGCACCTAACTGCACCAGGTCGGGGCGCCAAGCTGACTTGGGGGGCACCTTGAGAGAAGGGGGGAATATCCAGAAGGTAGGCCGAGATAAGGAATGAGCGAGTCGAGTACTGGAGACATCGGTAATACTCAAGTTGTCCAGCTGCGCAACCGACCAAAGGCGAATCTCTGACCGGTCAGCCTCGCTTATGAGGCCATGAGGTAACCACATGATCGGGAGTTTCGCGAGAGGCGACTTGGGAGTGGAATAGCGCCGCTGGACCTTATGTCCAGCTGCAGACCGACCCGAGCGAGTCTCCAAACAGGCTTACGTGGCCGATGTTTCGATTTAATCGTCTTGGGGGATGTTTTTTGGGTTATTCCAGGTTGAGTGGCAACCACTGATCAGGAATTTCCCCCTTAACCTCCACGTGCAGTTATTCTTACTCCTCCTCTTTTTTCTTCTTCTTCCTCTTCGTCCACCTCGTCTTCCGTTTCGACTTTCCTCTCGGTTGCCAGCTACCTTGGGAACAGACGTATCGTCGAGAGTTAACGGATGGCTGGCGCAAGGGGGCGAGAGAGACGGATGAGTGGACTCGTACTCCCCAGAGCCAAAGCAAGCTGGCGGTGAATCTTCAAATCAATTACTTGATCCGGGGCCGGGTGGGAGTCAGATCGGCTACTAAAAATTAGGAGGAGACGTCAGGTAGCCGCACGGGATCGGGACAAGGCGGCACGCACTTGTTGATCGGGATAGTCTTCGTCTTCGTCATCGTCATATTCGAAATCGCTGTAAGGTGGATCCGGGTCAATTCCCGAGCTGGATGGCAGGTCAGCTGTCAAGCCTGACGGCAGGCCGGCTGTCGAGTTGGACGGCGGGTCAGCTGTTGAGTCAGGTGGCGCCGGAAAAGTTGAGTGGGGAGACTGCGGTTGTCTTCTTTTGAGGTGAATCCGATTCGCTTTCAGAATCGCGGTCCTAATCACTGTCCGAATCGACTAAATAACACTGGCGCAGGATATGGTTTGCGGGCAAGAAAGAGAGTTCTTCTCGATTCCTCCGCGTGGGGCTGGTCAAGGACAGAGCAGAACCAGCCGGACGCTTAACCGGTTTCTGTCTTGCCCGACCGGACGACAGGAAAGCTTGCGGCGAGGAGTCTTTCCATTTGTCTACCATACGCAGGACGGCTAAACAGGTCTCTCCACACGCGGAGATGCCTGCGTAACGGGGGCAGTCCAAGTCCGGGTGTCATCGAGCTTGTCCTGCAGTTCACATAGAAGCGACCGGAATCGATACGCCTTGTCTAGTAAGGCGACGTAGGCATGGTCGGCCCGAGCCAGTTTGTCACAAGCGACATAATACTGCGATCGAACCTTGCCGAGCTCAACCCGCAGTCTCTGCTGCCTGGAGGAGTTCTCTTGCAGCTGCTGTTCGAGAGACAAAATATGATGGAGGCAATGAGCATGGGATTCTTGCAGCTGGTCCCAGTCATCCCGCATGGCGTCTAGTTCCTTTGAGAATTGGCTGTATCGGCCATGAAGGTGCAGTAGGTCTTGAGAGTAGCGAAGCTTCTGCAGATAGTGCTTTCAGTTGCTCCAGTTGCCGGACTATAAAACGACATAGTCAGCACAAACGATAAACAATAGGATAAAAGTGCAGAAATTGGTGGGCTACTTACGCTAAAATTCGAGCGGTGGACTAACTCTTGGTTAGCGACCCGAAGAAGTTAAACGACGTCCGCCAGCATAAGAAGGTGGTCACGTTCCTTCGTTGGGCTGGCGACCCGGTTTTCCAGGCTGGCCACCTGGTTTTGAAAATCGTTCGGCTCCGAAGATGAATTTCGGACAGCAGCTTCATCTGCCCTGTGGTTGGCTAAGTCGAGGGCTTGACCAGGCTGCCTGGATATGCTCCAAGCTATCCACTTGGGCAGTCAGGACCTCCAACCGATTTCTTAGCTCTGCCACTTCGGAGGAAAAATCGGATGGCGTAGCGCCTGATGCAAGGCGCTAGTGCTGGCTTACAACAGCCCGAAGACGGGCTATTTCGTCCCTGGCTTCCTGGCGACTACTCCTCAACTCTGAATTCGAGGTTTGGCACGATGCAGCATCGTACGAAGGAGTGTACAGCGCTATGTCAGAACTGTGGAGTCAACTTGGCTGGATCGAAGGTCGGCTTGAAGGGAGGAAGCAGTGTCTGTCAACTTGTCCCTATCCCCGCAGACCTGTCCGTAAATGCGGTGAGCCGTATCGATATCGGCCGGAGATAATACGAGAAAAGGGTAAATGAAGAAGCTGGCGCACCCGCGAGCTCCGGATGGCGAATCATCATCGACTAGGGCAACACAACAGATATTATCGGAATCGACCTGCAGAACTCGAGATACATCAAGAGGTGGTCAGGGAACGGGCAGATGGGACTTCGGGCCGGCCTGTGGACCAGCTCTATTAAGGTCATCAGAAAGGTTGGATGGAAGACTTACCATTAGTGGAAGGAAGTATAAAGAACAATGTCAGGTGAGGTCGTGCCCCAACCGTTGTGCGGCTGCGACAAGACTCAGCGGTGGCTGTGCTTAAGTGGCTCCGGATAAGTTAACGGCCGGGTGTGAAATACACCTGACCGATACTGTTTTTTATTGGCTTCAATTGCTGGTCAAGACTGCAGACGCAGGATGGCAGCTGCCGGGGGTGCTCGAGAACACCAGCAAGCACCGGCCCAGTGCGAAGACATGGGAACAGGCTAGACGAGGTGATCCGGATGCTCTGACCCAGGTCGACCAGAAGTTGACCAGCTGGATGAAGTGGGACTGGATGGCCGTTGATGGTAGCCATAGGTTGCCAAGGGGTGGATTGATCAAGAGATGGGTACATAAGAGGCTCCGGGGAAGGTTATGTCCCTGTAGTAGCCGGACGGAACACCGGAGATGGGTGAGCGGCCATGAAGAAGGAATTGGAGTCGGCGGCCAGGTACCGTCCAGGTCGAGGTGGATGGCTATCCAGGCTGGTCATGCTATTTGGTGAACAGTACACAAAACGTCCAGGTTGAGCTAGTCACGCTATTTCAGGTAAGGTACATAACCATCCAGGCCAAGCTGGTCAGGTTGTTTTTTGGGTAGGGTACACAAAAGGTTGTATTGGATCTAGGGATAAAAATTAGTATACATTTCCCTTTCTAAGACACAAGTCGTCATTGGCTCAAAGCAGAGGGTTAACAAGGTCCCCTCTAGTTGTTATTGGTTTGCCAAGGGAAGGTTGGAAGGAACCCACCTGACCTGGAGTCGTTGTGAAACTTATACTCAACTCAAGTCGCCCGTGTTTTGAACACGGTTTATTTATATTGGAAAGTGTGGTGAAGTTTTCCTTACTGTGGAAGATCGTGAAATATTGTTTGGATTCCTGACTACGCATAAGATTGGAGTAACCTCTTTTGTTGTCTTTGGTTAAGCTGGCCGATCGATTACTCTCGGCCCAGCCTTTGCGGTATACAAATTTCAAGTATAATGCCAGCCCGCTCCCCGGTGGAGCTTTCTGCTCAGGAGCAACCCTAGTCCTAACCCTCGTCCATCTATTTTACCGGCTTTAACGTTTCGCCCTAGAGTCCACCAGGAGAGCGTAACCGCCAGTGCTGAAGGGTACCCAAGGTGAGCTTTAAATAAGATAGATCATTCCAGTCGTCACGGCCAAGGTGGTGGAAGTGACCGATCCAGCCAGCTCGATGCTGGCTCGGACCAAGACCGGGATGGACGGAGAACCCCCTCCGACAGTCAGTAATCTGGACCCCCCGTGGGTGTTCGCATCCGGAAGAACCTTCGAGAGCGACTATACCACGCGACTATGAATTGAAATATCGAGAAGGAGAAGTGGATACTGGACAGTGGGGCCAGTATGCATCTGACGAATGATTTAACTTTTTGCGGGACACAGAGGAGATGTGAGGAGTGTGCTTTCAAGCGGATGGCAAGGAGCTAGAAGAAAGGAAGCATTAGTCAAGTGTGATCATAAAGAACAACTTTTTATGGTTGAAAACGTGCCCTTTTTCTGGAAAATTTGTCGCGAAATATACTATCCAGTGGTATTCAAGAAGAAAAGGGATGCGAAGTAGCTTACTTAAACGGTCGTGGAGTTAAGAGACCGGGGAAACCATTTTCGATGTCGAGAAAGTGAAAAACGTGTTGACTATGGGTGCTCTTGTGGACACCCCGAAGAAAATGTTGGTGACGTAGTGATGTCAGTGATTGAACGGAACAATGAAGATATCGTGGAAAATGCTTACGTGCAAAATGGTTCATCTGTGGAATTACATGCCGAATTCGAAGAATTAAAGTGTGATTCGAGTGATAAATTGTTTCTCGATGGAATTGATGGAGAAATAGAAGAAGCCGACGAGCAAGCGGCGAAGAGTCACAGGTAAGTACGCACAAGAAATGCAAGGAGAAGGATAAAGAGCCAGACAGCATGGAGCAGGGAAAGACACGGAACGCACGGGTATGTGTACAAAAAAACACAAGAAGAGGCGGTAAAAACGAGCGAGGACAGCAAAACGGAAGACGTCAGAGTGGAGTCGTGAATTGAGTTACAGAGATGGATCTAGGAATTACAGCAAAGCAATGTGAAGTACCGATAAGGATAAATGTCAATGGGGCATACTACGAAAACCAAGTGATGTTACGCCGTTACACACGAAGTGGGTCTTCAAGAAGAAGATATATGCTAACGGTAATACAAGACAAGGTTAGTGGCGTGTGGTAATGAGCAAATGTTTGGAGTAAACTATGAATTAACTTTGCAGCAGTGATGGGCATGGACTCGGTGAAACTTATTCTCGAGCTGGATTGTAAGTGGAGGAGTAAGATCGTTACACGGTGACTTACATACCTAATGTGTATGTGAAGGCATTAATTTAAGATCACGATATTTACTTTTTATTCCAAAGCAACGGTTGTGGACGAAAGAATAATCGAAAATTTCGTGGTACAGGAAGTGGATAGTATAGCGTGGAAGCTTAAGAAGACACTGTATGGCCTCATGCAAGCGGGCGGTTGTGAAATCGTTTGTTGCATATGAAGCTTTTGGATTTGAAGTTTGTACGGAGTTGCACGGACATGTGTCTGTACTACAAGCAGATTGAGAGGAAATCATTGTGGTGGGCGCATATGTTGACGACCTATTGGTAACATGCAGTGAAGAGTACTACGCCAAGGGTATTTTCGACGACATGAAGTGCCGGACATTAAGAACCTTGCAGAACTATCGAAAGTTATGGGCATGCGAATTACATATGACAAAGAAGATGGATATATGCTTGATCAACAAGTGATAGTCGGATCAACAAGT
>MIQA02023048.1:0-21067 GCA_001887855.2 Sclerospora graminicola | reverse complement strand
TTTGGATCTACAGAATGAATAGACTGAACAGCTAGGTAACGAGAAGCTCTTCCTTACATCATCGCGGACTTCCGTCCGGTCGAAGTCATGTCGTCGTTGTTCAAGAACTTCACAAGATCGTCGTGATTGACGTGAGCTGCCTTTTCCAGGTCTTGACTGTGCTTCAAATTGAATTCCTTGCCGCGAGCTTCGGGTCCAATTAATGTTCAGAAAAGACACAAACAAAGACAATGCCCATGAAGATGCAGATGGCTCTGCCGTACCTGTTGCGACTCACGCCATTGTCTCCGTTTGGAAGTGGATAATACTCACCAAGAGAAGCCTCAACGGTTGAGGATACCAGTGATACTAGAATGCCGAGTTGGTAGGCCGTTATGACAGCAAAAGCACTGTAGAAGGGTGGTGAGAACCCGTGAGATGAATTGGGATGACACCTGGATCCAAAACGGATCAAAGAATGCTGCGATCATGATAAACTCATTGTCGATGTAGCAGTAGGGCGACAATAGAGCAACACCGATAAAAACCATGACGAGCATGGAAAGGCGATGGCCAAACATCTGTGAGTTGTAGCCAGCCATTGCACCACCGCAAATGGCACCCACGTTAGCGACAACTTGAATCACGGTAACTTGTCTAGCGTTGAACTCGAATTAGCTCAGCAGCATGGTTGGGCACAGGTCTTGCAAACCGTGAGAGTAGTGATATACATAAAAAAAAGTATATTCCAGGCAGCATTTAGATGAGAATAGCTACGCAAACAGAAATAAACGTACCATGAAATTAAATCCAGCCATCAGTACCACCATGTAGCAGGGAAGCGGCCAATGGCTCAACACGATCTTGCCTTCAGCAGCTTTTTGCCTTTAGCAGCAGAAATCCTTGACACACCACGAACGCCTCAATTTCTCATCGCGTCTTGAAATGATCGACTTAGACTCAATTTAGCCAACAAATCCAATCCAATGCCACAAAAAGACGATATCAAAACCGGTACACTTCCAGTTTTAAAATAGATTGTTTATAGGAAATACTATTTGTAACAGGTTCGACGAATAATTTTGGTCATTGCTGATTTTATTTTGGACATTTGACGAAACCAATTGAGCTTTGGTGTATAGAGAACCAAATGTAATTTGGTTCTAACCAATTGCACGCTTCCTCACTTGCAATTCAACAGAGTGAGCCTGTAATAGCTAGCCTGTTACACATCTATTGTTCAAGCGGTTGCAGCTTTTGCCAGGTTCGAGGCTATGTGTGATTCTTTTGCTAGCGAGCCGCAGGAGGATCTTCGTCTTCAAGATTGCCTCTACATTACAAAGTCATCCAGCTAATTACATGCCTTCCTGTAGAAGTATTACCGGTGCCAGATCCCATTGGGGCTGATGGACTTTGTCGTTCCGCTTGTATATGGACGAAGCCTGTTGCAAAAGATATGCAGCTTCGGTACCTTGGTCGTCTTCATTTCATTCGATGGGTTTTGGGTCAATTATCGCAGTCGATTGAGCATCCTAGCCGCCAGTTTGACTCAGAGCGCGCGCTTGCAGGATTGTGTGCGCTGTGCATTGTTGACGTTTTTCTTCGCACACCGTCAACTGACGACCCATCTGAGATGTCACTTATGATGAGAGAAGAAGGAGGATACGAGCTGGCCCCTAAATTTTGCAAGCAAATGTTACAATTCAAAGTTAACCTCGTCGATGGAGTTTACATGGGCGAGGTCTGGCGCCCATGGCTGAAGGAAGTGGTAACCACTTATGAAATGACCCAGGTAAAAAGGGAATTCGATCGTCCATAAAATAATACAGTAGACCTCATAATTAAAACCCAAGTGGTTTCTTAAAACCGAATTTATGATCATACCGAAGGTTATATTTCATTCGTTGGCAAACATTTGTGTGAACGAAACCCACACAGACATAATAAATACTGATCAAAAAAGAAAACAACATCCTCTACTTTTTCATACACAAATATATCAATTAAAATAGGTATATATATCACTAGAAATAATACATGTATTAGGGGTACGGTACTTACCTGCCGCGGTAGAGATTTGGCAACTCGGAACCTTTGCGTAACGAGTACAACACAAATAGTCTGACTCCACAGTGCATATAATATTCCTTTTCCTTCTTTCCATCTGTCGTTACGTCTACCGGTACCTATGCCTGCAAGCTAAAAACAATAGAGGGCGTAAACCAGCTTAGAGCACACTTTTTTTCTCTCGTTCATCCTTGGATGGCTTTTAAGCCATGAGTCTACAAAATAAACTTGGAAAGATCAGTCTTCTTCGTCAGTTTGCCCACGCGTTCAAGCACATCCTTCGTGATCGTAACAGTTGAGCCGGCTGCCATAACCGGCAACAAACAAGATATGATCCGTGTGGGACGTTCCCGTGCTTTGTGGAAATGACACTGCCTTCATTCAGAGGCAGTAAATCACGCTGTACACCTTCGCTGCTCGGGTCTGATGAGCGACGGAAGTCTCCCGTGGAACATATTTTGTCGATTTCGTCAATAAAGACACTGCCATTCTCTTCCGTCTCGCGGATAGCCTCACGCACCACATCTGACATGTCAATTGCGTTCTCCATCTCCATATCTTCAAACACTCCTCGCGACTCGGCAATTGTCATGCGTTTGCGCTCCGTTTTTTTCTCGCTGAAAGCTCTACCAAACACTTCCATAGCGATTCCTTTTCCTTCCAAACGACGAATGAAATGGGCTGACCACCAGGGTTCTTCGAAGCAGGCGCATCAAACTCAATAATACGATCTTCTAGCTCTCCAGCATGTAGTAGTCGATCAAACGTGGTGCGCGAGCACTCGGTGGCGTTTGTACATCCAAAATGCGGTTATCCACAAGATGTCGCACCTGTTTGCGCAGTCGCTCCTTGCGGGATTTCTTGACCATGTTAATGGCATTTTCTACGAGATCACGAATTATTTAGTCCACGTCGCGGCCGTGGAAGCCCACTTCGGTAAACTTAGTGGCTTCAACCTTGACAAACGGTGCTTCAGACAGCTTGGCTAGCCGTCGCGCAATTTCTGTTTTACCACATCCTGTCGGTCCAATCATCAAAATATTCTTGGGGCTAATCTCCTAGCGTAGTTCGTCCGAAACCTTCTGACGACGCCAGCGGTTGCGCAGCGCGATGGCCACGGCGCTCTTGGCGTCGGCCTGACCCACAATATACTTGTCAATTTGCCCTACAACCTCGCGAGGCTTTAGCTTACGACCAATATCGCTTTCATCTTCATCCGAAGCGCTCTTTATGACTTGCATCGGGATGGAGGCATCCTCCTCAGAGGGATTGAGAGATGGAGTGGAAAACGAGCGAAGCGTTGATTGTCGCGCTTGAAACAACGCACGCGACTGAAGTTTCGAGCGAATTGCGATGTGAGAAGCATTCTGCACGCGGCGCGTAAGAATCTTGAACGCGTGAGCGCGGCGCATCTTACTTTATGTGGAGTAGAGGGAGTCCCCTTGCTTTTAGCGGCTACAGGTTTCAAAGACTTGATCGTGGCGTTCTTGGCCGTCTGATGCGCCAGTACCACGCGATATTTCATGAGCAATTTGTCTACCACCGTATCGTCAATCTATATTGTTCATAAAGCTCATGTATGTATATGTCTAGTGTTGAATTTGGGTGTACTTTGCGATGAAAAGACACAGTCAAAATTCATTGGGCGAAATTACAGTGGTTTCCTTTATATACAGATTTCAAGTTAAAAAAATTTATGTTAGGATTTTTTAACATTACATAATACACTTTTCAATTTACGCTAAAGAACGCAGGCAACTTTTCGACCTAAGCACTCCTCGGTATACTGGTACTAATAGACCAGTATACCTCGCATACGCATACGCCCCCAGTATACACTTACCGGTTACTGGCGGGTACAAGTAGCAGTGAGCTTTTCCTACAGGTTATGAGCCCAAAGTTCACGGGGCTAAGGTCATTTTAAAACTACAAGTCTGAACTTCCTGATTTTTGGTTAACACCAAGAATTATTTGAAAAGTCCTCATTCGAAAGGGTCAATTTTCACTAAGTCTTCATTGTTGAAGAACAACGCTGTGAATTCACGTATTTTGGAGTATTGCGGTTTCAGTTTTTAAGTTCATTTTCGTGGAATTCACGTTCTCGATTTCTTTTTCGTGGAATTCAGTTTCTCGGCTTTCTTTTCGTGAAATTCACGCTCTCGGTTTCTTTTTCGTGGAGTTCACGTTTTTTCGTTCAGTTTTCGTGGAGTTTACGTTCTCTGTCTCTACATGGAGGAAGACAAAGGAGTAGCGCCGGTGGCCAATGTGGCAGCGCTATTGGAGTACGTCAAAAAACTTGAAGAACGCGTAGAGATAATGGAAGACGAGCGTTCGACGCCTTCTGCCCCCAGCACATCGCCGGGATCGAAAAAGGACTCGCCCATGGCAGAAGAAAGAAGTGTGTTCAGGGAAACGGTTAAGAATTATGGGCCGTTTGGACAACGAATGACCATCAATGACCTCAGTGCCGAAGATGGAATAGAAAGAGGTGGTGCAGCACGTGCCGGTGCACCTAATGTACACCAAGGTCAGGCGGCTGGAGTAGCGCCGCAAAGAGCTGCAGGTGGTAATGTACCACCTGGATGTTACGTTCCCCAAAATTTTGGCCCGCCTGGGGGCATGAAAATACCAAGGTTGATGATTCAAAATTTTTCGGGAGTGGAAGTGTACCCTGGACTTGGAGCGGGTTTCAAACAGTGGGCATATCTCTTCATAGAAGCTGTGGAGATTGCCGAGTTGTCGTCTGGATTTACATGGACTGAACGACTAAAAGTAAACAAGCTAGGCGAACATCTGGAGGGTGTGGCGGCAAATTATTTCCAGGCGAATATAGCAACATGGTGGCAAATGTCACCACAGCTTTATTTCGTCCTGGACCAGATGTTAAACGCTTTCAAGGTCAACATTACACGACACCAGGCAGCACTGATGTTTGCGGCTAAAAAAGACCCGCACAGAACGTGGACGCAACATTTTTTATATCTGGTATTTTTGGCTAAAGAGAGCGGCTCGCACGAGCAAATGATAGTCGAGAATATTGTGAAGCATGCAGCCCCACAATTGAGATTAGCGTTGATGATACGCTATGATCCGAAACGACAAGATTTTATGATGCACGCTCAAGAACTTGTCGCCTGGGCACAAGAACTCGATGAAGACGCCCACAAGAACAAAGTATTCGGCAAAAATACGGTGAACTCTGTCGAAGAACAAAAACGAAAGCGAACGTGTTTCAACTGCGGTATGGAAGGTCATATACAAAGACACTGTCGACAGAGTGGAAAAAGACCGCAAAATAAACGTTACGAACGAAATGGAAAACGTCAAAATGATGGAAACAATGAAAAACGATTCGTATTGTCGACCATTTTAAACGATGGTACGAACCATGAAGCAACAAGATGCGACATTATGTCAAACGAAGAAATCTGGATTGTCGACAGCGGCGCTAGTAGACATTTAGTGTCGAATGCAGAGGCATTAGACAACGTACGGAACTGCGTCGAAGGAGAAAACATGACGCTTCCGGATGGAGGAACACTGGAAGTTACAAAAGTCGGAAGTGTGACACTAAAGAGTGATTTTTCTACCATAACGCTCACGGAGGTGTATTTTGCGCCAAAACTTACAAAGAATTTGATTTCACTCGGATGTCTCCGAAAGAAGGGATGCGTATTGACAGACAACGGAGAAAACATGTATCTCATGTGCAAGAACGAGATTATGTTCGAAGTCAATGGTTCTGGATATGTTTTCACTGCAAATTTACGTACTGCAAAGGAACCAGACACAGCACAAGTATTTTCAGACATGGTAATGAGTGTGGTGTCGCAAAACCTGGATGACGACTACCAAGAAGGAACCCTGCACCAATTTCACGTGAGGCTAGGTCATTTAGCCTATGATACCATTGAAAAATTGGCGAAAGAACCTGCATCTGGAATTAGACTCACAGATCACCGCAGGGCAAATTGCCTCACGTGTGCGGAAGGGAAGACCACAAGAACAAAACAACCGCAAAAAGATTCGGGTCAAAACGCGCCAATAGACCGTATTGGCGGCGTTATATGCAGTGACTTGAAGGGGCCTATCACACCAAGAGATAGGCGTGGAAACAGGTATCTCGTGGTATTCAACGATCATTTCTCTAGCTACGTACGTGTCTTTGCTGCAAAAACTAAAGACCAGGCAACAAAGATGTTTGAACATTTCGTTATTTGGTTTCAACGTGAGTTCAATTGCCGCGTTCACGTTTTGCGAACTGATGGAGGCGGTGAGTACCGCAATGTAGACCTCTTCTGCAAGAAAACGGGTGTCAGAAGACAAATTACGGAAGCTGGAACTCCAGCTTCCAACGGCAAAGCAGAACGAATGAACCGGACTATATTTAATATGGTCCGGTGCATGATATTTGGATCGGGTGTTTCGCATATGTACTGGTCTGAAGCGGCAGAATACGCCAGCTACATTTTGAACAGAAGTCCAACAAGATCGAACCCGAGACGTGCATCCCCGATTGAAGTTTTAACGAAGAAAAAGACAAACGTGACGGATATCGTAGTTTTTGGCTCGCCGTGCATGGTTTGGCGTGACGCCAAGAGAAAATCACTTGGAAAACGCGCTGAAAGAGCGTTAATCTTGGGAAAAAATGACGAAACCAAGGGCTACAAGGTTCTTCTCATGAAAGATCGAGTAGTAACTACAACACGTCACGTCAGCAATATCGAGACGCTTTCGGACGAAGCGAATAGAAAAATCATACGTGCGCTCGAAGGAGCGAGTGCAGATGAACCTCCTGAATACGAAAGCGAGGAAAATCAAAGTGAACAAGTTATGGAACGTTCCCCGGATGCGAGTGACGATGGTACGAGTGAACAAAGAAACGAAACTGATACGGCGACAGCACCAAGAAAATCGGGCCGTAAAGTGAAGAAAACATCCAAAGCTATGGCTCAAATGGCGAAGAAGTCAAGGTCGTACACAAAGAAGCAAAGTTTCGAAGAAGGAGAACAAAAAACGGGAAGTAAAGATGAAGAAAATTTACTATTTGCGTTCGCGGTATGTGATACGATTATTACGAATGATGGAGAGACAAATTCGGAGCCTGACCCCACCAACTACAAGGAAGCGCACCAAGGCAGTCAAGCAGAAAAGTGGAGTCTGGCGGAAAAAGCTGAAATTACAGCTTTAGAAGACCTGGGAACTTGGAAGATTATCAAGAGAGACGCACACAAAAGACCACTACCGACAAAATGGGTTTACAAAACCAAGCGTAAAGCCGACGGAACCGTGGAACGATACAAGGCGAGACTTGTAGCGCGGGGCGACAAACAAGTTTTTGGGGAAGACTATTTCGTCACATTTTCGACGGTGATGGAAATCAGTAATATGAAAGTGATACTGATAATGGCACTCATATGGAACGTGCCGGCAAGACACGGGGACGTACCTAGTGCGTACCCTAAGGCTAAGGTGGAAAACGACTGTGAAATTCACCTGAAGATACCACAAGGAATGGAGTTATCGGTGGAAACATTAAAAGAGTTTGGTGTTACGTCTTCGAAGGAGCTAGTTCTCAAACTTGAACGAAACCTATACGGTTTAAAACAAGCAGGACGTTTGTGGTATGAATTGCTGCGTCGAACACTTCTCGAAATGGAATTCGTTCAATGCTTGACGGACACGTGCGTTTTTGTACGAAAAAACAATTTTGGAACGGTTCTCGTTGGCGTGTATGTGGATGACCTGTTGGTGACAGGATCTAACGCATCACTAGTGGATGATTTTTTTGAAAGCATGAAAATTTTAGAGCTTAAGGACTTGGGAAATGTTTCGAAATTTTTGGGAATGAGAGTGGAAAGAAGTTCCGAGCACGAGTACCTGTTGGATCAAGAGTTAACGATTGGAGATATGCTAAAGAAACATGGTTTGAGCGAGGCAAATGCAGTGAAGACACCAATTTCGGAGATTGAAATGCACAATGAATTGAATGAAATGCTTCCGATGAAACCTCAAGAAAATTTACCTACGATAAAAGACTTCCAGTCTTTAGTAGGAAGCCTGTTGTGGATATCTCGAGTCTCAAGACCATATATATCTTTTGCCGTGCACCGTGCTACACGGCATACGCACGCGCCTACTCTTGCGGACTACAAAGTGGCGAAGCGCATTGCAAGATATTTAAAGGGCACACAGGGGCTAAAACTGAGTTTAAAGTCGGAAGACAGTATGAAATTGATGAAATTGCCATTGGAAATTGTGAGCTATAGCGATGCGGACTTTGCCGCTGATCGTGAAGACCGCAAGAGCATCAGTGCCAATGTTATTTTCGTGAACGGTGTGATAGCTGGGTGGAGCTGTAAGAAGCAAGGTACGGTAGCCTTGTCAACTGCAGAGGCCGAGTTTGTAGCTGCTGTGGTGGGAGGAAGAGAAGCGCTTGGATTACGAGAGCTTTTCGAGGAAATTGGGGTGGAATCAAAAGCACCAATTATCCTAAAAATCGATAATCAATCTGCCATAAAGCAGATGCAGAGTGAGGCGAGCGCTGCCAGCGCAAAACATGTTGATGTGAAACTGAAGTTTTTGAAAGATTTTACGAAAAAAGGAGTGGTCAAGCCGGAACACGTCGCGAGTGAAGACATGATCGCTGACTTGCTGACCAAGACCCTACATGCGCCAAGGGTTACGGAATTGAGAAAGAAGATTGGTTTGAGATAAGTTGCCTACAACTTTATGATGGTTTTGCGACTACGAATATGCATGCGAATTGGAAATCTGAATTAATTTACGTTGATGTGGAACCCCGGTAATCTCGGAAGGAGTGTTGAATTTGGGTGTACTTTGCGATGAAAAGACACAGTCAAAATTCATTGGGCGAAATTACAGTGGTTTCCTTTATATACAGATTTCAAGTTAAAAAAATTTATGTTAGGATTTTTTAACATTACATAATACACTTTTCAATTTACGCTAAAGAACGCAGGCAACTTTTCGACCTAAGCACTCCTCGGTATACTGGTACTAATAGACCAGTATACCTCGCATACGCATACGCCCCCAGTATACACTTACCGGTTACTGGCGGGTACAAGTAGCAGTGAGCTTTTCCTACACATATTACAGATGTTAGCGCTTGTATCATTGTCTATTCAGATCACTACATGTAGTGAGGTGGCGGGCGTACGTCGGACGTCGTTTTGATACGCCGTGCATTGGGTGCCAAGTTATCTAGTCTAATACCGTATGTATAAATATGCAACTAACGTTATTTTGACCTCAAAGTATACGTCCACTATTTGGCTGGTAGATACCGTCATTATTTTATAGGTTGGTTAATTAGTCAGCATCTTTTGAAAGTCAAATAATGAAGCTCTCTGGTTGGTTGCTCAGTCTTTGATCAGAATCTTACTCTTTTATCACATAGTCAGTCAAAAACCTTTTACCCTATTAAAAATACTGTTTATATCGATATTTGAGTTGTTGGTCTATTTTTGATTAAGTGGTGCCGACACTTGTGGATTCAGATTCAGGATTTGTGCCACGTAGGGGAGTCCTTATTGGGAGGTGAAAGTTGTTTGAGGAAATTCAAGCTAGAATCGCTGTTCTCGCAAATATTGCAATTTGTCGTGAGACCCCAACTGTTTGGCACAATAATGAGCCCAATATCGTAACTTGGAGGTGGTGCAACAACGAAGCTAGGAACCTTCATATTTATTTTATACACTTGGACAGATTAGGTAAAGTCATAAAAACGATAAACCATTTTAGCGCAGTTTCTGTCCACGAATGTATGCCAACGCTCGACGATTTAGGCGCTTGGAATTTGGGGTCGAAGCAGCTCTTGAAGACGTCAAGTGGTGGTTGTAATCAGCAATGGAACGACGAATTGACACGGGGTTGCAATAAAGATCATCTTCTTCTCCCATACTCATCTTTGTATACAGACAGCACGACAACAATACAAAGCTGAGTGAGTAGAGAAGACAAGACAGCATCTAAGGACACCACTTCGTACCCATTCATCTTCATCTACAGCCATATAATGCAATGAGTAGAGGGCGAGGGCCAACTGTAGCCATTGTACGATCAGTTCCGAGCCCAGGAAGACAGCAAGTAAACACTGCGTATCGAAGAAAAAAAAAGTTAAAATTACAAACAAAAAAGTCTAAAAATCTAATTCAAACCTGTGTTGCCAAGGATAAAAAGAAGACGGGCGAGCGTAAATTACTTGTTTTGAGTGCTGAAATGATAAATGAAGTAAGCAAAAGCTCCGCCCCTGTACACAAAACGTCAATTAGAAAAAAATGCTTTTTTTAAACACTGGTTCGAAATTTAATCAAAGCGTACCGTTCAAATCCAGGAGGAAACTATGGTACGAAATCCCCTCAATGAGAAAAACGAGCGGTATAATCACTCGGAATGACGTCACCATTGCTGTCGGTCCATTCGTACAAAAGAGTTGAACTAGAAATGCATACCATAGACACACGGGGGCCCATGGAGGCGCCCATGGGAAAACATAGTGGACGAGAAATGGAAACCCATAGAGAAAAGCAAAGCAAAAGCCAATGTGTCGATGCGTCAAAATCGCACGAAACGCCACTCGATGGATACGAACAAACCACGCGGCTGCGTGCACGAAAAGTACAAAGGCAATGCTAACGAGTACCGTTTTTATGGATTCGGCGTTCGAAGAAGCCACAGCGAGTAGACCGTCAAAGTTTATCTTGTCAGCAAACCATATCCAACCATGTCGAGCTCCTGAAAAAGCTAACAATCCAGCCCACGAGACCACGGAAAATCCTTTGCGAAGTCCCTGAACGACTAATGGCGCCAGTATCATGGAGAAAGACTTGGAAAGCTTGTCTTGAAGGTTTTCTGTCGAACGATCGACTGTGTTAGCAGCTGAGTTTGATGACGCCCCTCGCTTTTGCTTTTTGCGTGAAATCTTTTTCTTGTCCGCTTTATTCTTCTCCGTCTGATGCTCCTTTGTTACAGCAACATCAAGCTTTGATTTAGCCACATCTGATGCTTGATCACTATTCAGCGTTTGTGATTGTTCACTACTTTCCTCGGACGTTTCCGCGAGAGGTAAAGTATCATTCTGCTGGACCTGATGTTTTATTGGCTCTTTCTCCTTATCCACCACCGTTTCATCGTATCCAGAGACACGTTCCAAAGTTGCTCCATTTTCAGATGATGTCCCACTTGAAGTGTCACATTCGACAGAATTTGAAGCGACAGCGAGTCTTTCCATGGACGTAGGGTCTGTACTAGAATCAGGTATTAGGGAAGCTTTTTCCGGGAGTGCTGGGGTTTTGCTCTCTAGCATTTGTTTTTCACGATACACTTGACGACGCGGAGTGTTGATCTCTTTATCCTTCCCTCGTGCGGAATTCTTTCCAGGAGGATTACGATTTAGAGATTTTGGATCCTCCCGAAGTTTCACATTGAGAGATGCAGAAACTGCTTCTTTCTCTTTCACATCGTCGCGGCGTTTACCTTTTGCCACGAATAAGTTTTTATTGATTCGTGAATTTTCCGGTAAAGCAGCTGAAGTTTCTTGCGATTGAAGCGGGAGACGTGGTTTACACTCGTCATCGAAACGGTTAGGGGATTGTGGATAAAATGTATCCATATTACTGTCCGGAGTTCTTGTTCGCATATACGTGCGATCGTCCAAGGGTGTCGTTCGATTTGGAGTCGGATTCGGGCTTCGCATCAAAGTTTTGGACTTATCTTGGATACCAAATTGTCTCGAAGTTGTTAATCCGTCGCTATCCCAGGTACTTCGCGACTTCAATTCATTGACTTTCTCCAAATACGTGTTTGCCACCAATGGAGTATTTGAGGTCTCTCGAACAAAATTCGTCGACGAACGTGAGGTGGATCGTAAATGTAATCCAAATTGGTGATCATCACTCAAAAGTGGCTTGTTTAAAGCACGTGTTCCTGTCAAAGGCGACGATGCTGAGGAGTTAAAACGTTGAGACGGAGACGGAGACTTGGATACTGGATGCTGCATCATATCATTTCGACCTCTAATCGTATTATAAGATGAAGTATTCTCCATCTTGTAAGATTCATCAAATCCAGGAGGACATGACAATCCAGGAGGATGTTGCAATACACGGCGCGGTTCATATCTCTCCGACGGCCACGAGTTGATGGAATTCGATTGGGGATGATATTCATTCTCTCGAGCATTTAACGATGACGAGAAAGTTTGACGTGAGCTGCCAAAACCAAGTGGCTTACTTGGGCTTGGCGTCGATCCTTTAAAATCTCTGAGTACTCGATTTTCCCCTCTGAAATCTGATCGAAGAAATGAATTGGAGGACCAAATTGAGTGCCCACGTGAGCCAAAAGGCGACGACGTGTCCGAGATCGATGCCACGGAATCTGTGGACATGATTGGTCGACCATCCAACATAGTGCCTTTTGATTGGTTGTTTATAGTAGCGGCGTTACGGCCGAAGCTTGTCTTTCTTATACTGTAACGTCAGAGAGAATGCACGTAGATTTAAGACGTGGATTACGGGAGACGTCAGATAGTTTATGGAAACAAACCTATTCTGGCGAGGCGAATCGTCTGCGATTCCATCGGGGAGGAAGTACGTCAGGGGAGGCTCATCGTCCGAGTCCATGGTTTACTTTGTTCACTGACAGGCAACCAATCAAAACAAAGAAGAATTGCAAAACCTGCCCACGCGTCACTCTCACGGGTCGAGCCCACGATTTTGCAACTTCGACAAGTGATATTTTAGGAACGAGTTTTTTTTTTTTTATTGGATGAAATGACTACGTCATCGCCCCAATGATTTTTCCCTCTTTTAATACGTAGACAGGCCTCATGCCAAAAGTGTCAATTTATTTCCTTTCGATCGATTGTTTTCCCCAAGAAAAGTCGAAACATCCTTCACTAGTCTTAATTGGTCACAACCTGCCGTGCCCCTTAAGCGATGGTCTATATTTTTTTTGCCACGCGAAACCAACCTCGTTCAGTTCAACTCTATGGCACCAATTCGTGATGTTGAAGTAGAGGGAAATACTGTATTTGGTGCTGCACCAATAATGATATCCTACCGCTACGTCCTCAAGCTGAAAGACGACAAATTAAGTATTTGGTTGGAGGACCGAACCAGTAAGAAGCAATGGTACGAATGGCAGCCAAGTGATGTGCTCATCAAGATCTGAATTAACCATGTTGGTGTTGTCATGTACAGGTACAAGGGCGGGATGGTTAAAGGTGACTATGTGACGTCAGTCAACACAATCTCGGATGCTTCAGCAATAGATTATTTATGGGTATGGTGCTCAATTTTTTGTCAAGGTACTCAAAAATTAACGGTCAATACCGGTATTTTTTCCAGTGTTTTCGAGACTCGCTGGATGGTAACTTAGAAGAGTCGAATGACTTTAATCGGACGTTGGAGATGATGGAAGGAGGCGTTGCTCGACTGGCATTTGAGGTTCGATTTCGCGTTCTTAGCTCGACGAGAGTCGCAAAGTACGCATTTCTTCTTGACCCACTAACTGTGGAGCGAATTGACGTGCTGGAATCCAAGCTACGTGATCAACAAGATGAACTGAACCGACATTGTGAAGAATTGGAGCGACTATGTCGAGAAATTGGCAATGATCATGCACACATTGAGCTTGAGGCTTCAACAAAAACTGACGGTACCTCGAATTTATTATGGGGCGATCGTAGATCGAAGAGTTTTTCCGTGCTCAGTGAAACTGGCAATGTGTCGATTCGCCGACCTGGTCTTTACAGCATTGCTGCAGTGGTGAATGCCACCACAACTGGCGTGAGCCAAACTGTTCAACTGATGAAGAATGGAACGAACGTTCAAACGGCCTATGTCACAAACAATGGTTACTGTAGCTCGTCAACACTAATCACTACTACTCGGCTTGATGCCAACGATTTGGTGGCAGTCACATGCAGCTGCTACATCCGACAGGCTTTTCTCTCAATTACTCTCTTGGTTTCATACTGTGCGTAAAAAGTTTTCATTGCCGCTTTTTTTCGAAATGACATGCCCTAAAATTTGAGTATAATACAAGTAACACCTAGATTTTAATTGTGTTTTGCGTGACTAAGTTGCAATGAATTTAGATTGATTGATTGAAATGCAAGGTAACATCTCTCACGACAGGCTGCGCAAGCTTCAAGAGAATAGAACATGTTCAAAGGTGTTAGCCATCCATGTCCACGTGACCAGGAAGAATATTAGTGTAGTTGATGTCGGCAGATTCGCTAGAATGGTATTCCAGTCGTGAGTACAGCAATATGGTCCCAGCGACTTATAGCAGAATAACAGTATCCAGGTAGATGTAGTCCAAAGCAAACGAAAGTAGTGATTTTAGTAATATAATGTATATTAGAAAGCGTTTATCTTCCTAAGCGATGAAAACATGCATGTAGAGTGTCTTGGAAATACATAGAAGTGTGATAATAGTCCTATGACCAAAAATAGGAGTAATTGCTTAAATAAATTCACAAAAATTAAAGCCTTTTGATTTAACGTTACACAAAAATACCTTAAATTTCAACACCCCTTCTTGAAATGAATTTCATATGTCTTCACTGAGAGATTTACTTAATGGGGCCGAAAAAAATAGGTTCAACCTTAATGGGGCCGCTCGTACTTAGTAGAAAACATCGTTGTGTCACAGATATATACATCAATGACGATGAACTAACGGATGAATAGGAGGCTGACTGATGAGAATCGGCCGTCGAACCGTCGAGTATTTCTTGTACCTCGTTTGGTGACGGATTGTAAGGCTAATGTATATGCATCGATATCATCTGCGAATTCCGTCGCACGGACGTGGGGACATGCCAGCCAGATGAAAATCGGAGTCCCAAATGAAAATAAGGCACGAAATTCCGTTTTTGTTAATCGTGGCGGGGGGTAAGCTTTGCTTTAGTATAATTGAAGTGTTAGAAGTGGTAGACAGTGACGGAACTAAGGAATCTTCGGATCATGTTGTCGGTCTTGCCAAGTTTAATCTAGCACCGTTCTTGGCGCAGCACCTCGCGAACGCATCGAGAGAGTGTTATTCGCTCCGGCATTGACCTGGGTGCTGTCTTGCAGTGGTATACGTCGCTATCTGCAGACGAGACAAAATTTACTTGTACGTGAGTGCAGCATAGCATTGGTTTTGAAGCATCTATGACCTCATTTGTTGCAATATCGAGCTTTTATCTTTCGACTGTACCTTTGAAACGTTATTGATGAAAACTCACCCGGTTTTTTAGACCCCAATGCACCAACACAGCAAGCTTACCCTTCAGGATCAGTGATGCAGCCAGTGAGTCTAGAAATACAAACTGACGTCCGGAAGCGCTATCATATGATTAAGACTGTAGGTAAGCTGCGCATGCTGCGTCTTTGCCGCTAGCAACACAAAAACGGGTCAACCACTTGCCATCAAGAATATTCTTGCAATGATTCCATCGATGCCAAACGCATTATCCCGGAAATTCGTCTCATGTGTCATTGAAACCACCCAAATTAAATGAATTACTCTACAACCACCTGAGAGGTTTTAGCGTGTGATAGTTGAAAGTACATCACTTGATTATGCAAGTATAATTTATTGAAAAATATCGACTAAGTACGAGCGGCCCCATTAAGGTTGAACCCATTTTTTTCGGCCCCATTAAGTAAATCTCTCGTCTTCACTCCCTGCTCGCAGCTCATTGAATCTTGGGTAAGGCGGTGCATAAGTTAGCATATGAGCCAGCATATCTTGCGTCGGTACATAGCTCGTATATATATATCCATCCCTTGATTTTCGAGATAATAAACTTGAGTCGAATGTCCACATGTTTTAATTTTGAGCTTCCTTCCTTGCCTTGTAACATCTTGATAGCCGCCTGGTTGTCCATCAATAACTTCATAGGACGCTCAACCGATAGCCCTACTTCTTGTAGCAATTCTCGATCATTTCCACTTGAATTTTTGATCCAGCATAAAATTCAGATTCAATTGTAGATAGAGACACTACTTCATGTCCAGCTAACAACCATGTCATCCAAAGTTATCACACCTCCTGTTGTTGATTTGCGATCGTCTTTAGATCCGACGAAGTCCGAGTCACTATATCCTTTGATTTCGATTGACGATTCACTTGCTCTTGATCCGCCAATATGTAATTTCATATGTTTTGTTCCCTTCAGGTACTTCGCGATACGGATGGCGAGATTCCAGTCGACTAGCCTTGGTGCATGGGCTCTACGTGTTGCCTTGTGCACCGCGAACGCGATGTCTGGTCTCGTAGATCTTGCAATCAATAGAAGACTTCCCACAAGCGATTGAAAACTTTTCAATGATACGTTTCCGGATCTCGACAAAACTTCTTCGTTGTTCAAGTTTAGGTCTTCATATTCCATACCGATAGGCAATTTTAGCGGGTTCGCCTCCTTTATGTCGAAATTATGCAGCAAATTTTCAATCATAACTTCCTGATCGAGTGTGTATCCTTTTGATTTGTTGTAGGCCACTCGCATGCCAAGGAATTTTGAAACTTTACCCAAGTTTTTTATATCTAGGGCGTGCATGCCCGCAAAAAACTGGTCGACCAACGTTTCTTTGGTACATGTGACAACCAGGGTTATTATATAATTGATGCCAAACCTTTGTTCGTTGCCGCAAGCTATCAATCTTGTTATATATCTTTTCAATGTGCCATTTTAGTCGTGTTTCGTCTTGAAATCCCACTTTGTATGAAGCGGTTTGCAATCCTTCGGCTTGTCAACAAACTCCCAGACTTACTTTTTTCTGGAGCTTCTATTTCATCCTTAATTGCCGCGATCCACTTTTCCCGATTCGACCTTTTCATCGCTTGCGAGAAACGTTTCGGGTCGACTTCAGTAATCAAATTTACTGACCTTAGTTCTTCAGAAACTTGTTGATCTTCCCCCTTTTCTTCTTGTTCACTTGCTTTCTCGCCCTGTTTCTTGACGTAGCTTCTTGTTTGGTGTCTGTCACGCTGCCAAGTTGGTGTTTTCTTGTTTTTTGACGATTTTTGTCATTTTCATCATTCGAAACTTCTTCTAGCGCTTGATTTCCTGTAAGACCTTGTCTTATTTTCGTGTTCTGCTTTTGATCGAGCGTCTCAATGTTTCGGATGTGTTGAGTTACAACAACCGTTCGGGCAGACTTTAACAAAACCTTGTATCCCTTTACGTTTTCGCTTTTCCCCACAATTATACCTTCTTGTGCCCTGTCTGCAAGCGAATTTTTACCGGGGTCACGGTATACAGTGCATGGCGAGGCGAAAGCGACTATCTCACCCAGATTCGGACCTTTTCCGTTCAGCAATTCGATTGTGAGGCGCGTTTTTCATTTGCATTGGTTGGACTGCGATTTCTTATATACGCAGTATATTGGACGGCATCTTCTTCAGAATGTCAGGCTTAGACCACATGAAAACAGCTTGCACCGAGCCATATTCATAATGGTTCGATGCATCCTTTCAGCCTTTCCATTGCTAGACTGATTGTTTGCCTCGCTGCTCTGCCTTGTAATTTCCGTATTTGGACAAAAACCATCCAAATTTTTGTATTCGGTACCTCCATCAGTGCGCAGCATGAACTTTGCAATTAAATTGCTGCTCAAAGAAAACAAAAAAAGTCCAAACTTTTTTGCTGCTACGTCCTTCGTTTTTGCCAGAAAAACACGAACATAGTTTGACTTAAAGACCACAAAATTTATCATGTTCTGATTACCAAACCTATCTTTTGGTGTAATCGGTCCCTTCAAATCGGAGCAAAAAAACACCACCTATTCGATCGGTCGGCGCATTTTGTCCACTTTTTCGATCTGGCGTATTTTGTCTCCTTTCCTTGAGCCTCATCAGACAATTTAACCGTTTTGTGACGATGAGTAAAATTCCACATTTGGGATTTTTTTTGTCATTTTTCTATAGCGTCATAGCTAAGATGCCCAAGTCTAGCGTGAAAGTGCATTAGCGATCCGCTCTGAACGTCCGATCCGTTATCGACTTCTCTGTCACTTTCATCCAATTTGTTAAACACTGTGTGTTTGTTGACTTCAATTTGTTTGTCGACCTTCACATTTATCGACAATACTTTGTTTATCATTTCAATATCAAAAATTGGTTTTCCGGTTTTACGATTAATGAAAATACGTTTTCCACGTATGTAAGTCATCCCACACCCTTTTTCTTCTAGTAGACCGTACGATATAATGTTCTGAGTCTGGTTATCGACAAAATATACCTCTTCGATCCGAACGGTTCACATATGTTTTTACTTGTAACTGCACCCACCCTTTTCTAGTGACTTTAAGTGTTTGGCCGTTGGCTTGGAAACATGTCTCATTTACGTCTTCTGCATCACGCAGGTAGGTCACATCATTCACCAGGTGCATGTTTCCACCGCTGTCCAAGATCCAGTTATGCTCGTTCAAAATTTCCAAATTTTCGACACCACAAGAGTGAAATACACTTTCTTGTTTGTATTTTTTTTTGGCGACATCTTGCTTGTAGATGATCATATCCACGTCATTGCATTTCTAAGGCTTCGCCTTGTTTTCAATATAAATTATTGATTCACTTAACTGGTCTTTGAGTCGCCTTCGACTGCAGACGCGAATTGACACATTCTTCAGTGTGGCATAAGAATCTGGCCTAGTGTGGTCATATTTTGCCATTAATATCATCTTCAGCTCGGGTGAAGCGTAGTGCACGACATTTTCTAGCACAAGACCCTCACTACCTCCAACAGCCTCTGATATAGCCACTACATATAGATAGTGTTCGTTCCGGGTTCGTTTGGGATGTTTTTTAGCCGCAAACAATTTAACGGATTTCGTCGGGGTGATGGTTGTATGAAATACGCATAGCAGTTTCTTCATCACGTGCACCAGCGTCTGAGATTCATTCCACCACGAGTCTACGTGTTTGTTGTAATATCTTTCAGCCGTGTGACTGAAGTAATGCCTTAAGAGATCAACTTTAATTTCTTCTCTCCAAACATATCCGCAAGCTGATTTGGCCATCGCTACTTGTCGGATAAAACGAGCTCCCCATTCTTTAAATCCTGCTCCGAGTCCTCGATAAACTTCTTTTCCGTCAAATACTCGGATAGACAGCTTGCAATCTTTTGCAGAAGGCGTCTTAAAAACTTGTTGTGGTGCAGGATTGAAGTTTTGAGATGTGGTCTCATTTCATTCATGTTTCTGAAATAATCTTCACCATACGGTTTACGCTCGGGTGTACTGTCAAAAGGTGACAATACGCATCTTGGTTCCGAGCTTCATGGAATTGTTAAATCCAAATTCATCCATGTTATGGTTTATGGATTCCAATCTGTCGAGTCGTTCTGTGATTTTACGAAACATTTCCAATATTTGTGCTCCTTCGACCTCTTCGCGACCACCACCAGCTGCGGCATCATTACCGTTTGGGCTCAAAAAAAATGTTCAAAGGTGTTAGCCTCATGTCCACGTGACCAGGAAGACTATTGGTGTAGTTGATGTCGGCAGATTCGCTAGAATGGTATTCCAGTCGTGAGTACAGCAATATGGCCCCAGCGACTTATAGTGGAATATCTGTATCCAGGTAGATGTAGTCCAAAGCAAACGAAGTAGTGATTTTAGTAATATAATGCATATTAGAAAGCGTTTATCTTCCTAAGCGATGAAAACATGCATGTAAAGTGTCACGAAACCATTGTATGTGTGATAATAGATCCATGACCAAAAATAGTAGTTGTTTATATTCGTTTCACCCAATCAGAAATTAAAGCCTTTTGATTTACACGATAAGCTTCGAATTTTAAACTTCAAATTTTAGCGGCTTCATTGTACCTTTGTTATGGTGGATTTTGTCTGATGCCATGCAGAAAAAAATACGCAAAATTAGCTCATTTCGGCGCAATTTTAGCAGAGGTTGCAGATGAAGGACGCGCGTGGAGAAATGGCCCCGCTGATCACAAATGTGGTGGGCAGCGTCAAATCATGTCCAAAAGTAGAAATTGCGGACCAAATCTGGTATAAAGCGCTCACGCAATTGAAGGCTATGGCTGCTTATAACCAAAGGAAACCAGATCTCAGAGTCGAAGGATTGAAATGAGATATTGTCTCCAGTGCATGGAGCACGTAAATGAAGCACGCCGGGAATCCGGAGCAGACAACCAGGAAACAATCGTACAGACGAAGAGTACAGCATAGGCAACTTTATTCGACAAGTAAGAGGCTTACAGAGTAGCTTATAGTGTTTAGCATTATTTAGAAACGTCTTATTAACTAATGTGGTGGGCGGCGCCCGATCGATGCTGGTCTTCCCAATTGCGAACCCATATGGCACTGGTGGATTCTCTATGGTCTCATCTCTTGACCTCTGATCAGCCCCTGTTAAAAAAGAATTTTAGACTTCGATCAGTCGCTTCCCGACCACACTTCGATTGGGTGGTCGGTTCTGCCTCAATCGCTGCCCTGGTCACTACTCTCAAACCTGATCAGCCGTCCGTGTTCCTCCACGCATATGATCTTCGTCGTCGCGGCGATACGTGCTGCTTCCTTAAGGCAAACACTTGATCACGATCGACGATTCTGACAATTCAGCCTCCGATGGAACCGACGCATATAGCAATGATATGATTGCCCTCCGGCCGTCTTCGTCAGAGAATCCGTCGGCGATCGGCTTGACTTGGCCGAGAAGATCGACGCCCGGGGTTCTGCGTCCACTAGAGGCTCTAGCCGATCGTGAAACGTGTTCATCGTTCTTTTAGCCCATATGCCTCCAGATGAAATAGCTGGTCCGGGTCAAAGCTCCAGTGTTAAGGTTTCAGCTGCTCGAACAGCCCTCTAATAAGGTCAAGATGACTACCGAAGTACTTGTGGAGAGATCTAATCTCTTTTTCAATAATTTTGGGCGGGTGATTGTCATGGCCCGGCGATCTTCAGAAACTTCCCGAGTTATCGAAGATGAAAAGTCTTCTCTAGACTAGCCTCGGTGGTAATCGGCGTGTAATCGT
>MIQA02023047.1:0-61409 GCA_001887855.2 Sclerospora graminicola | reverse complement strand
GTGTACTGAGACCACAGGTACAGGATTTGTGCCAGGTAGGGGAGTTCTCATTAGGAGGTGTGACTGTACACTAAGTAGAGTATTATAGTAGTGATCCGCTTAAGTGTGAATCCATATAAGTTTGCACAGGATCATCCGGATAAATTAGGTTAACGTCTGCATGATGATATACGCACGCATTCTTTTGACATCAGGTGCTCTCATTTCCGGTACCGTGGTCCGACCACATCTTATGATTTGCTATTGTGTTTGAAAGGCATATTTAGTTAAGAGATACGAATAAAAAGCTCCGCAAGCCAAGGTCAGATCCGCAAGGGCTTGCTACACATGTCTGAAGCAGTTTTCATAGTCAGCTTATCATTCAGATGACTCCAGATCTCCTCGGTCCACTGCATTGATCCACACTGATCCACACTGTAAATATCCTTTTTCTTGAATACCCTTCGCATCTTTGATAAAAGCTTTCTGCTGGATTTTCATCCAGCGTGGGTGTGAATGGGTGGCTGGTGTATTTCCTGTCTATGCAATAGTATCATGTAATACGGGGTATCAAGTTCTCGCAGTACTGGAAAAATCGCTTTTGCATACGGTATGTAGTTTAAAACAAGTCAGTACCGTGCTCGTGCGTTTTCCGCGTCTTGTATTGGTTTTACAAGGTCAGACTATACGCACTATACGCGTTACTGCCTCAACCAAAGGCCCGCATTTCTCGCCCACTCAAGGGCAACCGGCCCCAGCCAACCCAGTCTCGTGAACACGTCAAACGTACGTGTCTTGTGCCGTCAACGCAGTTGTGACGACTGTCGCGTAGAGAAAAAGAGCACGAGCCATCAATCAGATCGCGCGTATACAAACGAAAAGAAGGTAAGACGTATACTATTTTGCGACACGATGGATGGAGACGGACAGCCGAGTAAGAGAAGAGGGTGGGCACTTTGCAACTTGCTTAGGTGCTACCAGAGTTATCTGGTCCTTTCCTTTCCTTTTGTCTTCTGGTTGGTTTGTCCGTCGCCTCGAGTGCTTGAGTATGATTGACTGACGGGGTACTGACTGCCTGCCTGTGCTTGTAATGTGATTGATTTGATTTGCGATTGCTAGACAGCGAGTAGGTTGTAGTGCCACGTAAAGAGACGTCCATGACGATGGAGTTTGCCCCTGCGAGTGGGTCGCCAGTAAATCCGAACGCCCTCTCGTATGCCCCGAAGGACACAATTAAAAGTCGAAGTGAAAAGCCACCAGGAGGCACCGCGAGCGTGCGCTCAGGGTCGTCTCCACGAAGCCTGAGCTTTGAATCGTCGACGCTGTTTCACTTTGGGAGCTCGACGGACTTTTTTGGGGTGCCCATGACGTATAGCGACGAAGAGGTGACGACGGCGTCGTCGCCCACGGAAGTGGCGATGGCAGGTCGAGTAAAGACGAGGGCAATGGTGGCGCGACGACAGAGGCGGCTGGACCCAATGGGCGCCCGTCTGCGTCGCGTTCACCGTCGAATCAAGACGTGCATGATCGTGAAGACGGCAGTACCGTCGCGGACGTGACCAATAATAAGCCCATTGATGTCAAGGTGTCGAAGGTTGCGTCGCAGCTGGAAGACTTGCCAGGGCACAAGAATCGACGCAAGAACAGCATTGAAATGTTTTTGTCGCAGTCGCCCAGCCAAGCGCTTGGCGAAGGGTTTCTCAAGCTCAATCTCGATGATCGACCCATGAGTTTGCAAACGAGGGAGGACATTTCGACCAATCGGAGTGCGAGTAGCTCCACCAGTGGACGCTCAGCGACTCGAACAGTCAATTCGTATGCATCGGGTCAATTTCAGCTGAATCCCGTGCAGGAAACGTCGAGTGACTATGCCACTTTGGGAGGCTGTTATCGGCCTCAACAAGCGCCTGCTGCGGCGTCGCAAGCTTCCGATCGCTATCGATCGACTCGGGATGTTCAGCAACCACCACAACAAGCGCAACATATGGCATCGTCGCTCTCGCTTTCGCGGTCGAACAGCACGAATACGGCTCCAGGAGCTCCTGTTTATTCTAGCGCTTACGCCATAAGTCCGCGCATGGCATCGGATACTTCCTGGTCAGGGGGTAGCCAAGATGGCGACAAGAATCCCATGTACCAGGACCAAGTGCAAGAATATTATCCCACGCATCATATGGCCGCCGCGTACGAGCCTCAGCAGCCGTATCGTGTTCAATATCAGCATCAACAGCCGCCGTACCGGTCGCCACAGACGGTACATGGCTCGTACGGTGGCTACCGATGCACGCCAGCTCGCGCTCCAATGAATCCTGGCCAATGGAACCCGATGGTTGTGGGACCCCATT
Organism: Sclerospora graminicola; assembly: GCA_001887855.2. NCBI lineage: Eukaryota > Oomycota > Peronosporomycetes > Peronosporales > Peronosporaceae > Sclerospora > Sclerospora graminicola. The sequence goes on along the minus strand of MIQA02023047.1, from coordinate 59,085 downwards.
TGCCTTCGAGTGTGTATGACATGGGGGGTGGCATGTATATGAATGTCCACGCGAGTCCAATGCGACATCCTCCTCACGCTCAGATGGGCTACAATATGCCACAGCAGGGTTCTATGGGCATGCGTCATGGAGGGCATTCCAAAAGTCGAGCCCCTGGCCGTGCCATGTATTCCCGTATGACTCCTCCCCTTCCCGAGTCGTCGCCGCCCCATTCGCCACGAAAGAGCTCGGGCGACAGGATGCCCTTGGGAATGAAGCAGTGCAAGTTTTTTCTCCAAGGACATTGTCGTATGGGCGGTAAATGCAAGTTTGTGCATCAAAGTGGTGGTTTGACGCCAGAACATGGCAACAACGGGCCGAGTTCGAACCGTCCAAATGGCGCGATGATGTATCCAACCGGTCGAATGATGCTCTCGCCCCCTCCTTCCCACTCGATGATGCAGCAGCAGTCACAGCAGCAGCAGCCGCGTCATTCAATGAATGGCCAAGAGCTTGGCCATCAACTGAATGGATCGTTTGGTGGCCGACAGCAAGCGCGAATGACGTACCGTTCCGAAAATGTAATTGCGAATGACATGACCATGTCGTTGATGAATACTGGAAGCATGAGTGCCCCAATGATGGCGGGCTCAGCGACCGATCCAATGAGTTTGAGCGCCACGTTGAGCGTCGAGGACATTCGCAATCGTGTGTTTGCCATGTCGAAGGATCAAAATGGCTGTCGATTGCTCCAAGAGCAGTTGGATTACGAAGATCGAGCGGATTTGTGTGATGTGATTTACACTGAATCGCTCGAGCATTTGGCGGAAATGATGGTGGATCCATTTGGCAATTATTTGTTTCAAAAACTATTGGAACGTGTCGAGGAGAAGAAGCGTCTGGTGATTATCCGACGCGTGAGCTCGAATCTCGTCGCAGCTGCATTGAATCTGCACGGCACTAGGTCGGTCCAGAAAGTGGTTGAAGTGTGTGCCACATCATCGGATGCCATTGAAGAAGAGTATGGCGACGAGGACGAAGAGTATGCGTTTGTGGACAGGTGTGAGGAGTCGAGGGAAGGATCAGAGCGACGTCGGACGACCAAGTTACCGGATATAATCGTGGAAGCGCTCAAGGACGATGCCGTCCGACTATGCATTGACTCGAATGGGAATCACGTGATTCAACGGGCCCTTCAGTTTATGAAGCCCGAGTATAATCAGTTTGTGTTTGATGCCGTGTGTCAAGAGTGTACGACGGTGGGGACGCATCGACATGGATGCTGCGTGTTGCAACGGTGCTTGGATGCGGCGAACAAGGCACAAAAGGCTGAAGTGATTGAGCAAGTGGAGCGCCAAGCGATGAAGTTGATGCAGGATCCGTATGGGAATTATGTGGTGCAGTATGTGCTGGACTCGTGTACAGCGGAGGAAGCATTTGGGGTCATTATGAAGCCCTTGGGACACATTTACGAGCTCTCGGTGCAGAAATTTAGCTCGAATGTGATTGAAAAGTGTTTGGAAAAGGCCCCCGAACGCGTACGGCAAAAGTATATTGCAGAAATTATCACTTGTCCAAAGATGAACAAGATGCTGCAGGATCAATTTGCCAATTATGTGGTGCAGCGGGCCTTGTGTGTGTGTGCCGAAGAGCAGTGTCTGCTCTTGGTGAAGGCGATTCGTCCGCATTTGGCTGCAATGAAGAACACGTCGGGTGGGCGACGGATTACAGCACGCATTTTAAAGCGGTTTCCAAGTATGGATGTGAGTCTGGACTTGGGTTTGCCATCGGGGACCGAGACGAGTTTGTTTGAGAGTGGGGCAACGGGCATGATGATGGGCAGCTACCTGCCACCGCAATCGAATCAAATGTATGGCTTACAGGGAGGTCCGCTTGGTGCTTCGCATCACTTTCAAGGAAGCAGCAACCTTGGAAATCGAATGCCGCCAATGCATAGTAAAGAAGGGAGTTTGATGATGCTGAATGATCGGGCGTAAAGCCAAGCTCTGTGGTCACTGACTGTCGAGGCTGTCGAAAGAATGAAGGCAGGAAAGGGTATGAGCCAGATGGGAAGAAAGGAGTGAGAGAGGAGGAGGAGGAGGAGATTGGGGACGAGAGGACGTAACAAAGTTTTGCGCGTGTGTAGATAAGAGAGATACAGAAAGAATGGCGAGTGCATGTTTAGGACTTGTATCAAAGAGGGAAGAGAGCGGTGGAAGTGGAGGAGGGAACGTGAAGGCAACCAAGTGACAAGATGCTGTACCATTAAGCCGCCACTCCGCCACACCAAGCTGAAGGTTGGGGGCAAAGCGTTGTTTGCCCACATGTGACACAAAAGCTTTAGAAAAATGAGAGTAATAATGAACGAAGATGGTAATCGTTGGTATTAGTGCATCGCCTCCGGTGAGTCTTAATTAAGGTTTTAACGTTAACTTACAAACCTCCCGTTAGACCAGATTTAACAGCCACCGGCAAGCCTTATTTCTGGTCGTTTTACCGCACGAGGTCTTACATTTGACGTGGCAGGGCTTATTTTAGAACCGTGGTTTTAATTAATACAGTGATTTCATTGGCCAAAACCAAAACACTTATGTTTGGCCAAATCCTTGATTGGCGGATTCTTAAATAAAGCTGGCGTTACGACATGACGGTGGCACAAATTCGCTCATACAAGTAGGGTCTTAACTCTTAGATTACGACCTGATGTTAAGACCCACCGGTAGAGATGCTCCTCAGTTTTTCTGCGCGTTTTGCTTATGACTAGCGTTCGGGCATCCATACCTCTCACCAAAAATCCCTAGTAATTTAGGATTTTGTTGCCATATGAAAAGAGGTTTGACTGTCCTTTAGAAGGTTGTAGTTCATTACAATAACGGTCAAAAGGTAGTTACAGTTTACAGGTAAAATGTAAGCGATAAAGCATATCGACTCCATAAAGGCAGATTTAGAGGAAAGAGCAGAAGCTCTGGCCTAATAATTGATTACTTGATAGCCCTCGCAGCTATTAGCTTTTGCCTTTTTGGTGACTACATCCGTTAAGTCTGTCATTTAAATCCCTGAAAAGCACCAAGAGTGCCTGATGCAGGTCAATGCAGAGAATATATTGTTAGCTTTTGAGATCGTTGCACTCCCTTTTGCTAAGTCCTGTTGTGCGCAAGTCACATTTTTATTCTTTACGGTACGCTGGACCAGCCTTAAGGTACAGGATGTGCACGGTGGTGGGTCCTTTTTATATTTTCAAAGATAAACACTTAAATGTTTAGTCTAACCCAGACTAATAACCAACTTATAAATTATAAATTAGTCTGTCCGAGACTGTTTCCGAACATACCTTAATTAGTCTGTGCTCATTAAAAGTCTGGCATAGACTATTTAAGGTAGCACAGCTCAAAAAATCAGGTTCGAAATTAGCGGTGGGGGTAGTCAAAATAGGTGAAAACATTTTATTGGCTAAATATACCTTCATTTGGCGGGTGAACATTTCACCTAAAACTGCGCGCCAAAATTGTAATTCGAAGCCGACAAACACCGCACTATTCGCGCCATATAATTAGCAGGAAATGCCACGACCACAGGACGAATAGATCTCTCCGCGCGCGAAAAGGCTAGGATCGTTGCGTTTCTTGAAGTACGCTTGCGGCCTGACGGCACCTTTCCCCGTGAACCAAATCAAAGCAGTGACCGTGTTTGGGGGTCATGGAAACACCGTGCACCACGTGTGGGAGCGCCGCAACAGTAATGTTGCCCGAAGAGGATCCGGAAGCACATTCAAATACTCTCACGAGGAGATCTTAGACCGCGTCGCTGCGGTTCCCATCAACGAACGGACCTGTCTTCGATCAACTGCTGCTGGTGCCAATGTGGCCTACACAACACTACGCAATTATAATGGAAAAGGTAAACCGCTACGCCGAGCTAGTGGTCATCTGAAGCCTAAGATCACAACAAAACTCAAGCTGGAATGTCTCAAATTTGTTTTATCTTTTGCCGAGCTCCCGATAGGTACGACCTGATTGCTGTTTAGGAATTTGTATGTACTAAACTTTACGCTTTATGTAGATTGTGCGTGCGACGATTTAACGCCATGTATGATACACTACATATCGATGAAAAATCGTTCTTTTTTGCACAAAACGTCCTCGTCCTACCTTTTGACGTCTGACGAGAATCTGCCCTATCGGCAATGCGAAAACAAACAATTTATTACAAAGGTAATGTTTATCGCTGCTGTTGCCCACCCCCCGTTACGATTAAAAGTGAAAGTCTGGCTTAGAAGGGGAAAATTGGAATTTTCCCGATAATTCATAGGCGCCGAGCGCAACCGACCACAAAAAAAACAAACTGCCGGCGATCTTATTTCGGAACCGCGTGTCGTGGACAAAGACGTGTATCGTGTGCTTTTGGAGGACTCCATTCTACCCGCAATTCAAGCAAAATGGCCAGGTGCGTAAGATTTTACTCATCTCTATTTCTCTAATAAAGTTACACTACACTGTAGACAGAAAAAAGGAACAATATACCTCCAGCAAGACAACGCAAGTCTTCATGTATCTGCGGAGGCAGCCACCATTGAAGCCGGTATCGATAAACGCGGCTGGGATGTTCAGATCCGCCGACAATCAGCTAAATCGCCAGATCTGAACTTCTCGATCTCGGATATTTCCGTGCTATTCTAGCATTGCAGCACCGCAAAAAAGCATATAATATAGATTCCCTAATTTTAGCTGTCAAGGAATCGTTTTATGAGCTCGAGGTTAAAATGTTGGAGAAGTGTTTCATAACACTGCAAGCTGTAATGGAGAGAATCATGCCCGCCAAAGGTGGGAACGACTACAACCTCCCCCGCGTAAAAAACGTTTTTCCGGATGGCATCTTCGCGTCTGCCATACCTTGTTCGGACGCTGCGTATGAATCCGCCATAAGAGCGTTAAATGCGTGACCAGGTAACTAACGCATAGGACATACTACTACTTGCTTTGTTAAATTGTCGTCCGTATGCCCAATGTAGGTAAATATATATTATTCAACGCATTCACCAAGGTAGGTCTAGCATGCGACTTTTCTTGCTTGCCCATTGATCGTTTTGTCATTAACAGAAACCATATTTTCCATTCTACTTTTTTGACCATATAACGTGGTCGCAACGTCTGCAAAGACGGGACTCATCGAAGCCGTTCCCGACACTGTTTCTCTCGATTGGCTTAAGCGTAACGATCCCGATCACACCACGCTTCTGCACGCTTTCTCTGTAGGAAAAGTGGTTTTTTGCGTAAAGTAGCAGGCACCCGCAATGTAGCGCCCGGTGCCTGCAATCCGGTCAGAAATTACTGGCGACCCTGTTTTTCTACTTAGTGCTTAAGTCAGTCGGTAGAGGCGCTCCGCACCGCACTACCACCAGAAGTCAGTCGCTTGTGTTGTTGTGAGTAAAAGATGTAAAAATATGTATTATTAAGTTATTAAGTGCTAATTCGTACTTTGTAACCTAAAATTTATATGCAGTGGTCCACGCTGTTTTGTTAACTTGGAATTTCATTTTCATCGAAAATCAACTCGTAATTCCAACACTCCTTCCAAAACTCCGGGACCTCCATGCAACCACATGCAATTTTCCACATCACCACAGGTACGTAACTTCACTCCATACCATCCAGCTTAGTGATGCCAACTAGTTCCATCCACAACCGATAAGAATCAATAGAGAAAAGTTCAAATCAATCCAATCTGGTTTCGTAACTCGCCAATCCTCGCAGCGCTCAATGTTTTTGTCAGGAGGTCAGCCACCATATCAGCACTCGAAACGTGCTCAGGCCTCATCCTGCCCTTCCTCGTATAGGCTTTCACAAACTTTAGCTTCACGTCGACATGTTCGTGCTCGCGGCACTCGCTTCGTTTAACAATTGCTTGATTGCAGCCTGATTGTCTATCTTTAAGACAATCGGCGCCCGCGAGTTTATCCCAATCTCCCCAAGCAATTCCTTTATTCCTAGCGCTTGTTTTCCACCGACAGCGGCAGCCACGAATTCTGCCTCGGCTGTCGAGAGCGCAACTGCTCCCTGTTTCTTGCAGCTCCATCCTGTCACAATTCCATTTACGTAAATGACACTTGCGCTGATGCTCTTGCGGTCGGCCTTGTCAGCCGCAAAATCCGCGTCACTGTAGCTAACTATGCGCACAGGCATAGCTTCGCCATCATCATGTTTCAAACGTAACTTGAGAGTCTTTGTACCTTTCAGGTACCTCGCGACTCGTTTTGCCATCTTGAAATCGGAAAAAGTAGGTGCGTGGGTCCTTCGGGTTACCTTATGCACCGCAAATGCAATATCCGGACGCGAGCACCGTGAGATCCACAGTAAACTGCCGACCAACGATTGAAATCCCCTAACCGTGGGGTTTTTTCCATCCTTGATCGCCGTCAAACGTGTGTCCGAACTTTCAGGAGCTTCTTCCTCCATGATCGGGGTCCTCACGATGTTCGCGTCCTTTAAACCATGTTTTCCAACATTTCATTTATCGTTATCTCTTGGTCAACCCAATAACCGCTTTTCGGATCTCCTCCGATCCGCATACCCAAAAATTTCTCGACCTTTCCAAGGTCTTTCAATTCCAAAACCGCCATTTCCACAAAGAAATTTTCGATCAAACTTTCATCAGTGGTGGTCACTAGTAGGTCGTCAACGTAGACTCCCACTAGGACCGAACCACTGTCGTCATTTCGAACGAAAATGCAAGTGTCAGTAAGACACTGCATAAACTTTAGTTTCACCAGGGTGTCTCTTAGCAATTCGTACCAGAGACGCCCTGCCTGTTTCAATCCATAGAGGTTCCTTTCCAACTTCAATACCACGTCGTTTTCGGTCTTCGCGCCTAACTCCTCGAGTTTCTCCTTCGATACTTCCATGCCCTTGGGCACCTTCAGATGTATCTCGTAGTTTTCTTCGGTTGACGCTTTCGGATATGCGCTGGGCACATCACCGTGCCGTGCAGGCACCTTCCAGATAATTGCCATAACCAAAATCATCTTGACATTATTTAGATCCAGTACGGTCGAGAACGTAAAGAAATAATCTTCGCCAAAAATTTGACGATCGCCCCGGGCTACGAGCCGAGCCTTTCGGCGCTCAACAGTCCCGTCGGCCTTCAATTTTGTTTTATATACCCACTTTGTGGGCAGGGGCTTCTTGTCTTCTCTTTTTCGTACAACCTTCCAGGTTCCTAGCTCCTCCAAAGACCGTAACTCTGCATCTTCCGCCTCTTTCCATTCACGAGATAACTTGCCCTTGTGGGCCTCGAAATAGCTCGTAGGGTCGGGTTCAGATGCCGCTGCACGACTTTCGCCTGCACCCGACTCCACAGCCGCAAATGCACACAAAAGATTGCCTTCATGGTCACTTGTAACAGCCGGGATCACTTCTCCCGGTTCCTGTTCTGCCGAGGCACCTTCGATGTCGTCTCCTTCCGAGGTGCTTACCCGGTCTCGGGGCTTTCCTTTTGGTTTTTCTTTCTGCTTCGTTTTTTGGAGCGCTGCTGCTTTCGGTGCCGCCTTTACCTTGCGTCCCGATTTCCGCACCTCAGCTTGTTTTCGCTCCTTGATACGCCCGGTCGACCCGTCTTCTTTAGTCTCTGTGATTTTCGGGCGCGTTTCACATACGGGTGCCCCTTCCTCGGGGTCGCCCAATAGCTTTGCAATCTGCTGATTTGCAGCGTCACTCAGGGTTTCAATCTAAGTGACGTGTCTTGTGGTCGTCACGACCCGATCCTTTAGCAGTAAAACCTTGTAACCTTTTGTTTCGTCGCTTTTTCCTAGAATCAGGCCCCTTTCGGCGTGCTTCGCCAGCGACTTCGACCGCGGGTCCCTGTACACCATGCACGGGGATCCAAAAACCACGATATCTCCAATATTTGTCGGTTTCTTCGTAAGAACTTGGATCGGGGGTGCCCTTCCAGGATTTGCTCTGGTCGGACTGCGATTGAGTATGTACGTGGCATACTCCGCCGCTTCCGTCCAGAAAACTAAGGGCACACCCGACCCAAAAATCATGCACCGGACCATGTTAAAAATGGTCCGGTTCATCCGTTCGGCCTTGCCATTTGAGGCCGGTGTACTTGCCTCGGTAATTTGGCGCCGCACACCCGTCTGCTTGCAGAACAAATCGACCGTGCGATATTCTCCCCCGCCGTCAGTACGCAGGACGTGGATTCGGCAGTCGAATTCGCGTTCAAACCAAACCAAGAAATGTTCAAACATCTTTGCGGCACGGTCTTTCGTTCGTGCCGCAAAACCTCGCACGCAATTGCTGTAGTGATCTACAAACACTACGAGGAATCTGTTTCCACGCCGATCGCGTGGGGTTATTGGGCCTTTCAGATCACTGCATATCACCCCACCCACGCGATCAATTGGCGCATGCTTTCCAGAATCTTGTCTTGGTTGTTTGGTCTTGTATCCCTTGCCCTCTGCACAGGTCAGGCAATTAGGACGCGAGTGGTCCGTAATTCTAATGCCTGACCTCGGGTCTCGGGCCAGTTTTTCGACCGCGTCGTAGGAATATGCCCTAGCCGTGCATGGAAGTGATGTAGGGTGCCTTCTTGCACTTCGTCCCCTACATCACTTTGGGCTACGTTCATAACCATGTTTGTGAACGTTTTACTGCAATTCAATGGTTTGTCTGCACGCAAATGAGCCACAAAAACAGAACCATAAACTTCAATATCAAACAGAACTTGATTTCGAAAAAATAACTCCATTCTTTTTCCATTATCTTTTAAAATGCAGCCTTTTTTTCGTAAGCAACCCAAAGATATGAGATTTTTTGCCAGTTTTGGCGCAAAATAAACCTCAGTAAGCGTGATCTTGGCACTTCTTGCAGTAGCGTCACTTGCGCGCAGTGTGACTTGCCCAACCTTAGTTACTTGTAGCGATCCGCCGTCTGGAAGAGTTAATGCGTCTTCCTGACCGCAATCGCGTGCATCCTCCAAAAGACTTTCGTCTGAAACTAGATGTCGACTCGCCCCACTGTCCACAATCCACAAATCATCACCGAAAACTGTTTTTTCGGTCTGTTCTTCCGCATTTTCACTTGTATACAGCACAAAACGTCTTTCGTTATCCTTGGGGCCCTGCCGCCCGCGTCTTTCGTTTCTGTGGTGGCTCTTCTTGGGGTCTTGTTGCGGGCAATTCCGTTTTATGTGCCCCTCGAGCCCACAACCGTAACAGACACGTTTACCACCCTGCTCATTTACGGAATTTACTGCGGGTCGTCCAAAACCCGGTCGCTTAAGCTTGTAAGCGTCATCGTCCAGTTCTTGCGCCCATGATATCAATTCCTGGGCGTGCTGCAGATGGTCTTGTCTTAGCGGATTGCACCGCACCATCAACGCAATTTTCAATCTTGGGGCAGCAAACTTAACAATATTTTCCACAATTAAGCGTTCGTTCGAATCGCTTTCACGGGCCAACGCAACCAAGTACAGGAAATGCTCTGTCCAGGACCTTTTTGGGTCCTTTTCGGCCGCGAAAAGCTGTGCTGCTTGATAGTGCGAAATGTTCACTTTGAACGCACTTAGCATTTGCTCCAGCACGAAAATAAGATTCGGCGACGCTTGCCACCAGGTACCGATGTTAGCCTGGAAATACTTGAGAGCAACCCCTTCCAGGTGCTCTCCCAACTTGTTTACTTTTAACCGGTCGTTCCACGTGAAACCGGAGGCAATTTCAGCTATCTCCAGGGCTTCGATAAAGAGGTACGCCCACTGCTTGAACCCCGACCCTAGGCCTGGGTAAATTTCAATTCCAGAGAAATTCTGGCAGCTTAACCTTGGGATTTTAACCCCGTTTGTAGTTGCCACCGGGTTGCCACCTAAATTCACGGGCATACCCACGCCTGCTGCCATCCCCGGCACTCCTGCCCCGGCTGCCATTCCCGGCACGTTTATTCCCGGCGCCTGCATCGGTGGTGAGGCCTCTTCACCGCCCCTTATGCCACCCCCGCGCCCAATGCCTTCTTCACCACCGAGGTCGTTCAGGGTCATTTTCATCCCGAACGGCCCGTGGTTCTTCAGGGTGTCCCGAAAAGCACTCGCATATTCAGAGCCCTTGTTGGACCCTGGCGACGTGCTGGGAGCCGAGCCCTGCGACCGCGCCTCTTCTACTGCCTCGAGGCGCCGGTCCATGCGTTTTAGATATTCCAAAATCGCATCCATGTTCGTATCGGCCTTTTCGGCCTTGTCTTCATCCATCTTTTAGTGTTAAAGCGTGAAAAACTTAAAATCAGCAGAAAAACCTGCTCGTAGTCGTAACACCAGGAACAATCCACACGAGAAAACCAAAATATTCTCCAGTAATCGAAACAAAAACGTAAAACTTCGAACAAAAAAAAAAACTCCACAAACAATTCACTTTCGGTAGCTTCAAAATGCGGTCAGAGCCCGTGGTTCCTTGGGCTCATAACCTGTAGGAAAAGTGGTTTTTTGCGTAAAGTAGCAGGCACCAGCAATGTAGCGCCCGGTGCCTGCAATCCGGTCAGAAATTACTGGCGACCTTGTTTTTCTACTTAGTGCTTAAATCAGTAGGTAGAGGCGCTCCGCACCGCACTACCACCAGAAGTCAGTCGCTTGTGTTGTTGTGAGTAAAAGATGTAATAAATGTATTATTAAGTTATTAAGTGCTAAATCGTACTTTGTAACCTAAAATTTATATGCAGTGGTCCACGCTGTTTTGTTAACTTGGAATTTCATTTTCATCGAAAATCAACTCGTAATTCCAACATTCTCTTCATGTTCTATTTTGGAAAATGTTGTCTCATTTACTCTATTCCTTAGCGATTTCTATACCCGTGTTCATGGCGATCAAGACACTGCAAAATTCTCTCGAGCGCTGCGTAACGTTGTCTAGATCTTTACGCCTATTCAATCGTGCACTATGTTCTCCAGATTAAGGATCGCCATAATGGCAACATCTTGGTAGATACTCAAAAACACGTGATTCACATTGACTTTGAACTTCTAGTCACGATTAGTCCCGGCAGTAATTGGAATTTACGTTTAAACTCACGGATGAATTTGTGGAACTCATGGGAGGCCCTCGGAGCTCAACGTTTCGGCATTTCCGATCGCTCTATATCCGCGCGTACTTGGCCTTACGTCGCAATATGGACCAGATTGTGCTGCTTGTGCGAAACGCCGACTTGCCGTGTTTTTCTGACAGTGATTGAAGGCCTTCTCAAGCGTGGGGCCCACACGAGCACGTGCCATGTTTGTTCGAGCACGTCTCAAGCGTGAGGCCCGCACGAGAACGTGCCATGTTTGTGATCGACCAATCCCTTAAAAATTGACGAACACGCTGGTATGACCAATACCAACGAGCTTGTCTCGGGATTCTCTAAATTTCGTGCGTAACTCTCCGATTTTGAGTTAGTTGCAATCACTTATTGTAAGGTTTTGAATTATAAATGATACTTGTTTGCGGGGATACGGCCTAACGGCATTGACTACGTTTTGGGATTCCTAAAACAAATACATGTAGACAATGCGTAGTATGTTGGTTACGTACATCTATCGTTTCATTAACGATGCAGGTACAAATTGAATATCCGTATCTTGTCAAACAAGCGAGGTGGTGCCACCTTTCAACACTATTTTGTCTAAAATGTGAGCAAACATCTACTACGTTATCGTTCGTGAAAAACGTATTGTATAACAATGTTCCTGTCATAAGGAAAATAACGCCAATTACCGACACAGTTCCTAGAAATTCAGGAGTAAAGTGAAGTACGTTGATCGAGAAGTAGAAAAGAAATTTCGTATATGCTGGACAAATGACATGTGAGATATACCCGTAAACTGCTATCTGAAAAGACGCTTGAAGGCCGTTGTAAAAGTTAAATCAATGTGCTATTTTTCTATAAATGACTCTTGTTTATTACGTTGAATCCGATTGAACAAAATACTTTTGGGGGTCGTGAAAAACCTATTTTTGAATCCTACGCATTGTGTGCTCTGCACCACGTTTCAGCCTGATCGCATGGGTCCACTAGATAGAGCTTGTTTAGACAATTCTAAAACTATATTCTCGCGTAATATCGCTGCGATGATTTCGTTTTGCGAAGGATTTAGTATCAGACCAAAACAATTGCTCACATTAACCCTCGTATTGACGCCAAAATACCTCAAATAAATGTCTAAAAATTCCACTGCATAGAGAAAAGTGCTGCAAACGCAATAGTGAAAGTTGTACCAAAATTAGAGCTCTAGTTTTTCCGATACCTCATTTCTCCAATGAGCACATTTATTACCTGCACAGACTAGTACGATGCAATTTGCTATTGCTTTCGGTAAATTGTAGATGATTCCACAATCCACGGGTTTCTATACCATCAAAAAGTGTCCCAAAACGCCTGAACTGCCTCTGGTATCTCCATTTTCTTGTGTCTCCCATCTCGTCCACCTTTATACATATAACTAAACACATTTTCCTTCAATGTGCCAATCCCACAAGCCTCATCACCTTCTGGTATTCCCGCCGCCGGTTGAGATTCCTGTTTTAAATTCTCCAGAATTAGCTGTGGTAAATGGTCCACAACGTACCTGTGTACTCGGTCCTTTGCCTTCTTGTTCGACCCCAATTCCTCTTCAAGCAACTGAGTGGTTAGTTCTCGTGTTACCTCTTTCTTTAATTTCTTTGCTCGACTTGACACCCCTCTCGGTGATACACTTGTAGATGGTGCTGTCCCTTCCGCTAGACCACTGTACAACTTCCGCGTGATTATATCTATTTCAGGTTTTAACAGCCAACACGTTGCCTCCTTTATCATGAGGGTTTGCATAGACACCGGAATCGAAATCAATCCTAAACCTCCAGCCCTCTTCAGGTTAAAGATCAACAAAGGTGACATTTTGTGCCTCACTGCCTCCTCGTTTGTTTGCCCCCACCATTTAAACCGTTCTGTAGCCGTATTAACCGTTGTAAGACCTCCCTTGGAGACGGGGACATTTTTACAGTAAATATGACGGCTGGAATCACTATTGCATTGAAGGGTTGTACCCGCTCTGAAACCGATATCGTGCACTTCGTCGCTGTCAGTAATCGCTGCTGTATGGCTTGTATCCTAACCGTCCAGTTTTTTAAAGAGACTACCCCTACTTGGTATCCTTAGTATTGCGTTGTTTTATTTCGGTCCAAAACCGGTATCTGCTGGTGAAAGGGAAGCCTTAGGTTTGAAGGAGCTCCTCGAGGAAATTGGAGTCAAGGCAACGCCTATCATATCGAAAGACAATAATCAAGCCGTCATCAAACAACTGAAGAGTGAAGCGAGTGCGGCTAGTGCGAGGCACACCGACGTAAAGTTAATTTTTTTGAAGGACTTTACGGATTGTGGAGCCTGCACAACATGGCTGCAGACATACTTCCGAAAATGTTGCATGCGCCAAAAATTGAAGAGCTTCGAAAAAAATGGATTGGAATAAGTGGTGTATTATCGTTATTGGCTTACTGCGCACTTTTGAACAGGGATAGGAAAAATTTAATTATAATTGATTGCCCCTTGAAAAATGTAACAATTAATAATTGCAATTAGTAAAACGATGCAATTTACGATTGCAATTGCTGCTTCATGACCAATCAATGATTGAAATTGGACCAATGATTGCCCAATTATTTGAAAGTGGTTCTCGAAGCCGACCCAACCACGGGAGTCAATAATTGGAAGCTTAAGTTCTTGACGTAAGGTTCGGTACTCATAAGTCCGCCTGCGATCGTACCGTACCCTCATACCGTAAGACATCTCTCAAAGAGCAGTCAGTGGGGTCAGATCAAAGGTTAGGTAAAGGGGTCATTCTCTGGTGAGGCACGGTGTCAGTTAGAACAAACAATACAAAAGATCTAAAAAGTCTAACTCCTACAACGAGGTCTCGAAGTAGTCCTCGATTCTTGTATCAGTCGCCTGCTGTTCAGTTTCTTCCTCATCATCCTCGTCACCTGCGTTCATTGCCTTAGCAACTGTCACGGCGTTCCACAAGTGACGATTGAACTTTAGGAAAAGAAGTGCTTCAAACACAACTGGAGAAAGACGATTGCGGACATCTGTCAAGATATTCTTAGCGTGACTGAAGAGTCTCTCGACCGCAGCGGAAGATGAGGGTATGAAGCGCAGATCAATGAAGTCCACATCGGCTGAAGATTGGTCCATACGGTTCCTTGCTTCAATTCTATCAACATAAGTCAACTTTTTCTTCTTCTTGGGTCGCAAATCAGCAGGAGTCGTGTTGTTGATAACCTTGAGCGATTCCAAAGTAGCCATTTCTTCCTCTGCCAGCTCTGACTTCCTGTTGGTCATCACTTTGACGACGCCGGACTCAAAGGTCCGGTTGTTCACAATATCTGCGTCGGCTGGTAGATACTGCGTTAACGATGGATAATCCACCAATACACCATCAAATATCTGCCTCGCCTCCGCAACATTGGTTCCTTTAACTTGAAGACGTTCGGAAACACCTCGCAAATCTGCGAGCATTGTCACCAATCTTCTCAACTTCGCAACTTGCTCCGTACTTGGCATCAAACCTCGAACTTCACTGACTGCTGCAATTCCCACCTCAATCTTCAAGAAGCGATCCACCTTCTCGTATGTTGACGACCATCGCGTCTCATTTTTCTTCACCTCGCAGAATTTTTGATAGTGCAAAGCTTCATCATCACATTTCCCACTGCTGCTATTGCGTTTGTCATATCTTCATCTTCCTGCAGGTAGCTTTTTATTTCAAGGATGAGTTTGTGATTCGCACAGCCGATGAACGGGATACCCATCGTGTTGGAAATAGACTTGTTAGTCGAGCAATTATAACCAATGAGAGCTACGACGGACGAACTTGTACGGTTGTAGAACGTCAAAACGTGTTCAAGAAGGTCGATATGGTCGTCAGCTTTGTATTGGCGCTCATCAATCGGAGGTGAAATTCCCAGCAACGTTTCAGTGTAGACGCCATCTTTCAAGTAAGTGGCAAATATGGCAATAAAATGCGTCGAAACGAATGTCCATCCATCAAACATGATGCCAAAATGTGGTGGCAGCTCATCGGCTATAGCTGACTCAACCATGGGAACGATACGTAGGATGTACTTACGAGCACTTCTTGAGCTAATCGGCGACAACCCACATGCGATACCTCTTGTTAGTGGGTTATCAAGTTCAATCAATGATTGATTACGAACGATAACCCACTCAAGCCATTTGTACACATCTCTGCTTCGCTGGGAGGTGCACTCCAACAGGGGACTTCGAAGGATGGTTCCATCAAGAGACGTCGACAAACTTTTGCGAAAATCGTGAAACTTTTTCACGAAGTCTTCGCCAATACACTTTCTCAAGTGATTTTTCAGGTTCGTGTACCCCGTACCTCGCCTTTGTACTATGGATTTGCCACACGTTTCATTCTTACACATAAATTTGCCGCCTTTAGGGTCCTTGTAGTAGAATTTCACAAGGTCCTTGAGCTCCGCAACGCTCGCGCCTGCCATTCTTCTGAAATTGATTGGCGGCAACTGTGCGATAAAAAACCAATCAAATTTTTTAATCCATAACAATTAATAATTTATAAAATTTTGCAATCAGTCATTGCAATTGGCATTTGTGATCCAATCAATGATTGCAATTGGCTTACGTGTATCAATCAATCAGTGACCTCAGATAATTGCAATCACGGCAAAATTAAATAATTTTTTTCCTATCCCTGCTTTTGAACTGCGTTCCCATTTGAAGTCATTCGCTGCATATGAAGCCCGTACTTCTCGAAGGATGTGGAATTTGGAATGTATTTATGATGAAAACTGACATGATTCAGTTAACGGATATCGTGCTTCTTTTTTTATTCTAGCAAATTATACTCAACCTACATAATAAATACTTCATTTTTGTCTAGTAAACAGCACTTCAAACACTCCAACCTGAGCACTCCCTCAGGTCTTGCACTAACACGCAAGACATATTAGTGCAGCTCTGCGTATGCGTCCCAGCGTGCTCAAGCCAAGTCGCCGGTCAAGTCTAAGCTACGTGGTTGCCCACCCAAGCTCTCCGAGCGACTCGTTCGTCGCGTTCTTCGCCACGTCAGCAAAGGCGCCACCAGCTCGACCAACCAAGGTCGAGTTCTAGCTTCCCTGCGGCACCCGCACCGTACGTCGCATCTTGGCGGACACTGACTTTTTGGTGCTCACCACAAGATGGGGTAGATACTTAACCTCACGCCAACCTAAAAGCTGATGCGGCAGGAGTTGACCAAAACCCAGCTGGAGTCCGGCCGATTGCCGTCTTCTCCTGTAGAATAAGTTTAACTGCGACGGTCCGGGCGGCTTGAAGTACATTTGAAAGAACTTGGGTCGTCTTCATGAGCAGTACAATGAGCATCAGCTGTGTGGTGGACATCACGGTGTTGGGTCAGTTGAGCTAAGAGGGTATGACGCATCTTGTAATCCTCGAGGGCCGTGAGGCCTCCGACAACTACACTTACACCCTGTCAGAGAAATTTCTACCTTTTGCTCATTTGAAGTACAGGGCGGAATTTGTCTTCCAGCAAGACAATGCTCTCGATCCATGCCTCAAAGGAAAAGATAGATATGTTGCCAAGAAGGTTCTCGATTGGCCAGTCCGGTCGACTGACGTAAACCCAATCGAGAGCCTCTATGCTGTCATCGCCCGCTGTGTCTATGAGGATGGTAACCCGTACGAGAGCATGGACGCCCTACGTGTAGCGGTGCTGGCCGCATGACAAGCGCTCGTTATCATAAACATGGTGTGTCAATCAGTCATATCCAGGGATATAAAATTACACGCAAGATAAAATATCCAACATTACAGGTGTTATATTTCATGTAACATACATGTAACATATTCTGGCGTTGAATGCTCTATTCCCGACACCAGGAGGAGGAGATATCACTGCTACTCACCCTTTACGTCGACGACCTACTGTTAATGGGCCCGCAGGCCGTGTGTGAAGAAGTGATAAGTCTCCTTCAAGCGACATTTGAGCTAGTGGATCTCGGTCCGATGAAGTACCTCCTTGGGGTTTCCCTTTATAAGAAAATATATGAGAGCAAGAACTGTGTTCATCTTTAATACAGTACTATATTATTATACCGATCATTATTTCTGTGAGAACTGAAGTCCCTGTGCTATTGCTAAAAAGAAATATACAGTAGCTCGTAGCTGCTTTGATTATCCTTTTACTGTTCTGCCACAGATACTTGTACTACTCACTCCACACAGTTCCCTACATAACAATAAAACTCAATAGAAATACGCGTAATTTCTACAGAACAAATATTGCAAACATTACAATATCATGTAATGTTCGCAATATTTAATCTGAGACTCTGATTTCGTGTGGTGGAGCCGATTTCCAAATCCATGACCGAAGTCGTGGGTGGAATCCGGATACCCACTGGCCCGGACGACCAACTATCGGAGGGGGTACTCCGTCGATCCTGATCAGCATCGGAATCAGATGAATCACCATTGTGGCTGACTGATCTGATCCTCCCGGTCATCTGGCCGGTCTTCATGCTCGTCAGGATCTATGTTTAACTTCATCTCACCTTGTGTACCCGTTGATCGGGGCTGATTACACTCACTTAGGTGGACTCGGTGACGAAAAAGATGATCTTGATCAGGTCGGAGGGTTTGACCTTCTCGAGACGGGGGGTGTCCTCGGGTGGAAATCTTCACCGGAGAACGGGTTGGGGTCGACACTTATTCGGTATCTAGGCACTGATCAGGAAAGTTCGTCTGATCAGGCCAGCCAATGAGAGAGAGATGTAACGAAACCAAGAGAATGCGATCAATCCACGATCTTCCACAGTAATCCACAAACGTTATCTCCACAAAACCTTTACCAATGTTCTTAACGTGTTCCAAACACGTGCGCGTTGCGGGTGAGGTTAGATCACCTAAAACAAACCCGTCGGGGGTCTTCCGGTAAGCCAAAATGCGTCTAAGCGCGTCTTAACCGGGAAATAGATGAGCAAGAGGGGACTAATCAACCCTGTGCTCCCAATGACCGCACACGTGGCGGAGCGACTCTTTGCTTTAGGGGGAAAATCTAAACCTGTTATTATATATGCAATGCCCTATACCTGTGTACCATACCTCAACTCATGCCTGACCTTTACTTCGAACCTATTTACTTCGTCGCACGGTTGCGTAACACTCTCTTGCCCATCCTGGCTGCCCCTTCAAGCTGACCTGTACCGATTCTGCCCCGATCATGACCCGACTCTTCAGAAGATCTTCAACCCATCCTGATCTTCAACAAACGACCTTGAAATCACTTGAGACCTGCTCTTCAGCACTTGTTCACTTCATATATAGTCCGACCAAACCGAGAACTCACTTGCCCTTGCTTATCAACGCTGATCAGAGGCTGATCGGCCCTGATCACGATCGCCATAGTGATCGACCAAGTGATCAGGTGGTGATCAGGCTGATCAGCCCTTGATCACCTCGGGAACGTCCTGGGTCATCATCGTCACGACTCAATTCATCTTCCAGACCATACTTCCGATCTTAATACACCGTCAGGACAACCATACCACACTGATCTCAGCTGATCAGGCCTTGCGACATCATCTTCGGACCAACCAAAGGTTCACATCACTCATACAACCTGTTAATCCACCTGCCCGATCTTCGTTCATCGTTTGATCTTCCTTCTCCGGGCATGACAAGCCGATCAGGCTGTAACTTTGTATCATAGCCAGCTTCCACCAATATACCATTCAGAAATCGGCTGGTCACCTGCCCTTGGTATGTCATGTCAACAATCACTATTTCTTATTATATCCACGAGAACTCCACTTAGTGACTGTGACCACGATCGTGATCGTGATCTCCATCATTCCGCCAGTGCCTGGGACCGGGCTTAACGACCATACTTGGCTGATTCTTCCACGTCGTAAATATCCGTTGGCCACCACCTTTTCTTCTTGATCGTGATCAACCTTTTCCCACCCATCAACCGTCATATGTTGATGGGTGTTCTATCGTCACCAATCAACGGCCATGTGTGGTCCACTTCAGTCCCAATATTTCCCGATCGCTTCACCACATTCGCTTCCCAGTAGCCTTCACTTATTTCTTATTCGCAACTCTCGTTGGGTCCATGGAGTGGACCTGACGATGTTCGTGGTTGTTATTCGACCAGCGGACTGCTGGCGAGTGTACTACCATCGTATACGACGATAAACTAATACAAACCAAATTTATCGGTAATAGTGATAGTGTCCATCTAGCTTTTTAAGCAATTTTAGCTACTAAAAATTTCCGTAAACTTTCTGGCAGGGTTTTTGAATGTGGTCTTCCAAGACCTATTTTAATGTATGTTTGCCCATCCTCAGCAATGTTGTCCTTCGCTTCCAGAAGACACTCCAGGCAAATCTGGAGCTGGATCCCTTGTACCCGAAGGAAGTGTTTGCTCATCTCAAACTATATCAAAGCACGAATTTGAGTAGATCACCTATTCGACTCTACTTTCAAATGTTCATACGCGTTCCTTGTTCTCTCCTTATGAATTGCTTGACTCCTTAGTTTCCTTCGCAGTTTCTAGTTTTCTTCTTGTTAATCGCTTGGTTCCTTAGTTGCTCCAAAGCCATGTTATGACAGTCGAGCAGAATCCCCACCAGAGTCTCTGGCTTGTTTCCCGCATGTGGCTTCTTGATCCCCACATCGTTGTCGTAGTCTGTGGCGCAAATTGCTGATATTGGCTGTGCTTGTCTTGTTGCTACGTGACGTTAAAAGTGTTGAACGTCAGTTTTCAACATTACTAATCGCGCCCAAAAAGCCTGCACACGTTTACACCCCACACACAATATGCGTGGCTCCATTCCCTTCACTTGAGACTCTTGATCGAGTGGGTATCTCAGCGCTTCTGTATATCCCTCATAGTACAGGTTAGCTGACAAGTCGCCCATCGATATATTACCCTTAGTTGGTAATCAGTGAGCATATGATTGTGTCTTCAACATCTATTTTGGAGACTGTTCCTGGACGAAATAAATCCATCCATTGCTTCTCGGACGGTGATTCCATTTCTTCGTGATATCTGTCTGCCCACGTACCACCCAGCTATTATAAACTGTTTGAAGACCTCTTTGGGATCACTTGCAACACTCGTCGCGCTCCAGATTCCAATTCTGTATCCTCCTTGAAAAACTGAGTATTCTTGGGATCGCTTTGACGATAACACCCCCACTTTAGTTGTCTCACCCTCTTGATCGTTGTTTTTTGGTGAGACACCTTTGCCATCTTCCAGTACAAGCCGTCACCACGCTGATAACAAAGATCCATGTATCCCCGTGGTGGAGCGACGATTACAGAAATTCTTCGTGCGTCCATCGTGTAGGAAAATTGACTCGATACCCTTATCGCCCTTACGAGCGCGGACGTACTCAAGCCGGTAAGAGCTTTTGAGTAATCCAATGCGTATCCCTAGCTGCAGCCGGTTAGAGCTGTCAGGTGGTGTCGATTCAAGTGCGTACGACTAGCGGCCTGACGTGTTGGTGTCATCCGCGAGGAAGTCGCTCAAGTCCGAAGTGTTGTTAACACGTGTTCGTTAAAATTGAAAGTAATATTATAAAAAGTTAAAACCTTAATAAAAAGATTCCTAACTTGAAGTTTGTATGCATATGAATTCACGGTAGTTTTGCACATCGGAAATTTAGCAAAAAACTTTTCATAAAAACACTTGAATTTCCAACACTCCTTCCAAAACAACCGAGAGTTCAATCCGAAATAAAATCCCATGATGTCGTATCCATCAATAATCAACATCAATCATCGTCAATTCTTTACAGCACCATTGACTTACATCAATCCACTTGAAAATCAATGCTTTAGCTAGTAAAACCATAACGGTATATGCGTCTTCGTTTCCACAATGAATTCCGGTAAAATCTTCTTCAAACGCCACGCATCTTTTCCGTCGACTGCATCAGTAATAAAGTCTTCTTCATAACCAGTGCGAAAATCTCCTTCGACCTTCATGCTTGACATTTCATTCACATTCCATACTTGTTTGAAAACCATCACTTGCCTTTTGTCGCGATCGCGAGGTTCCATCAAATTAATCGCATTCTCTAAATGTTTCTCTTTCAATCCATCTGCCGATTTCTGCGAAACTTCCACTCGCCTTTTCCACGCCTGATCTTCATTCTTCGTAATATCCCGAGAGGCAGCTACTTCTTGCGTCTCTTGATCATATCCACAATCTTCATCTCTATCAGCATGTCCTTGGTCAACCTTAGCGTCAACCCGTTGTTCAAACAAATCAGCTTCCGAACGACGCATTTGCGACTCTTTAGCCAGTGACGTTTTTAAAGGTATGAATCGAGTCAATCTCGCCTTCTAATTGTGTCGACGCGTGCTGCAGACTCTCTTCGTTTTCGTGAGCATCCTCAATGTAAACGATATTTCCCTCGTCATCAACATTTCCAAACTGTTTTTCCAGCATGGCATCAAAGTCTTCCACTTCGTCACTATCGATATCTCCATCTCCAGTCACTTTTTCACATGCCTTTGTTTTCTCTTTACGTCGTCGTTTACTAGCCTCAGATTTATTACCACGCAGCCTAAACTCAAACCAACGCCGACGATCCATATCGTACACAAAACCATCATTATAGGGCATCGATGGCATGGTATGATGACGCTTTTCTTCATCAAACACATCATCAAAAAGGATAAAACGCTGTTTGTGCACCGTCAAAGCAGCTCCACCACGAGGTCTTGGTGCTTGGCCTTTTCGCGAGAGCTCTTCCCATATCGGGGACAATTTCTTTAGTACCGGAGCTAGATTTAACACCCACAAATCAGCGTACACTTTCCCTTCCGCCTTTTCCCCTGCATTATTCACTTTCGCGTATCCTCCGTATACAACACCAGATCTTTTGACGGATGCACATCCAATTGACAGCCACTACGCTCAGCTGGTACCTGTTTGAAAGGCGGATACACAGTTTTCTGCCATTTAAGTCCCGCAAAGACGACGAGATAATTCTTCCAGACTACCATCCGGTGTCCACTTCGAGGTGAAGGTCCTCCTTTTACCTCCAGCTCTTCCCACGCGTTTGGCTTTAAATTTAATCGCCACAGATTGCTATAATGATGAAATTGATCCGCCGTCACGAAATCCCCTCCAAAAATGTATAAATGGTCTCGATACAATACAGCCTGATGGCTACATCGGGGAGGTGGATTTAATGAGCATATGATTTTCCATGCAGCGCCTTGCAGTGTTTCTGCCTCTTTTGACATCTTTTTCTCCGTTGAGACATCCAGATTAAACACGTCGTTATAGCACGCATTTACATCGACATCAAAGTATTCACCACCAAACATTAGCCTTTCGCCCGAAGGTAGTGCTGTTAAGGTAAAATTTCCGCCCGGTGAAGGCTGGGATACTGCTTCTACCGTGACTTGGGTACTCTCTGCATCCTTCATGCGGAACGCTTGCAGAAAAGGCTCAATGTCTTCATCATTTGCTACCAGCCCTTTGCGATCCTTCTTTTGCCGTGCTTCGGCTTCCAATCGCACATAATCGTACTCTTGTTTGTACCGTGTACCTTCATCTAAACACGTTTCGTCCTCGAGCTTCATATTCGCTCGACTACTCGTCCAATGTTCACGACCCTTGGCCAATTTCATCCACTCTTCATCTACAAGATTCCCTTCTTGTTCCAACAATTCCGGCTCCTTTTCTTAAATCTTAACAAACTGCGCATGCAAGTCAATGAGCTCGCGTCGCGCCTTGTCCCTTTGACCCTTGGACGAGTTGAAAATGCCATACGGATGGACAACAAAATCATTCACAATGTCTTTTGAGGCGGCCGGATTATGCGCTTCCGACCAATCCGTGCGATGTTTCGACCCAACCGCCATACCATTGTTCCATTGCGTCATATCCTGTTGAAATCGATCTTTTGACTTGGTTAAATCCACCTTTTTCTTCGTTCGCGTCTCTTCTTCCGTAACCTTCTTATTTGCTTCAATATTATTCGCTTCCTCTAAACGAACAGCCTCATCCTGGCGAGCAATTTCCACTAGATGAGCTGCCCTCTCCTCCTGATCCAGTTCTCGTTTTCGACCAACCTCTCCCTTCCTGGCGATCTCCGCTAATCGATCAGCCTCTTCCTTGCGAGCGATCTCCACAAATCGATTAGCCGCTTCCGTTATAGCCATCATTTCTAAGCGAATAACCGCTTTCTCACGATCAAACTCCTCAAAGCGAGCAATTCCATATGGCTGACTCCAATTTTCAATGAAGGTACCGGTGTACCCACTACTTCCCCGGCCAATGCCGTCCACGGCACTACCAAACGGCCCATGATTTTCTTGTGATCTTCTAAAATCACTCTTGTACGTTTCAAACGATGACCGACGTGCCGACTCTTGCAATTGTGCTTCTTCTAACGCGTTTAAACGTTTATCAAACATATTGCCTTTTCCAGAGCGAATCCGCTCCATATCTTGTCTCCTTCCTTTTCACGAGAAATACCAGCGGAAATAAAACAAGAATAAACTTGAAAACTACCCTTCACACAAGGGGCTTTCACGTAATCGAAGAAACCACAAGAGAACTGTTACAACTTAAAACTGGTCTTGAGCCCGTAAACTTGGGCTATAACTGTAGGAAAATGATTCGATACCTTATCGCTTACGAGCGGGACGTACTCAAGCGGTAAGAGCTTTTGAGTAATCCAATGCGTATCCCTAGCTGCAGCCGGTTAGAGCTGTCAGGTGGTGTCGATTCAAGTGCGTACGACTAGCGGCCTGACGTGTTGGTGTCATCCGCGAGGAAGTCGCTCAAGTCCGAAGTGTTGTTAACACGTGTTCGTTAAAATTGAAAGTAATATTATAAAAAGTTAAAACCTTAATAAAAAGATTCCTAACTTGAAGTTTGTATGCATATGAATTCACGGTAGTTTTGCACATCGGAAATTTAGCAAAAAACTTTTCATAAAAACACTTGAATTTCCAACACATCGCTCTCCACTGGTTGCCCAGACAGCTGAATATCGCTTGGAGGGCACCGATTGTCCGTGATCGTTGGCCTTGCGTCCGCCATCCTCACCTTGTGTACCCGTCCACTGTGCGGGTGGCACTCTACTAGTGGCCTCAAGAAGAAGCAAGTATAAAATTAGATCGAATCGGAACGCTGTAAACCTAGCGTGTCCCGGTCTCTTTGTGGAAATCTTCATCAAAGTGTCAATGTCTGTCGCCAGCTAGCCCAAGTCTCAAAATGACGGCATTGCCCAACGTGGGACTTCCAGTATTCCCTTCTGCGCGTCTTACAATTAAACCTTTATGGGGATTTCTCTTCCGTATGCCCTCGACGGGACTTTCAATATGCCCTAAAAACGAGACGTCCAATTCAATATGATCTAGCAGCGCAAGCCACTAGAAACGCTGCTCTACCATGTGTTGCGAGAGTTAAAGTGAAAAATCGTCCAAGGTCTGAACTGAGTAACCCGGGGGCCAACACCTAAAAGGGTAAAAACTGTCCTTTCCTACTTTCATGCGGCCCAGATCAAGGGACTTGTTTCTTAAATTTAAAAATAAAATGTATTAAGGAACCATTACCTCAATACCGTAAAAGTCGGATCCAGTGGGACATACGGATCGAGTGGGACACCACCAATCTGTAATGTTGACATCCCGCCCACATGTCAAAATCTGCCGAGGTTTATTACCCAATTACTGTAGGGAAGGTACAGGCCGGAAGTCACGGGGACCCCAATAACCCCAAAAAACCTCAAATAATTTTATTTGACTTGATTACGACGAAAAAAAAGTGTCCCACTGGATCCGACTTTTACGGTACTACAGCCCATCTGATACATGTGTACCACTTTCCGAATACGGACGACTGTGAACATTTGTGAAGATTTTGATAAAATGCCTGGCTTGGATGTATGCTAAGGATATTTTAGCATTGATTTTAGCATCGAGAATATGGGGAAATTTCAAGCAAAGGAGAGCAACGAAATTTGCTCTCAGAACGACTCAGATTATTAACGGAAAAGGGACTCGGCCTAACGGTGCAAATTATCAGAAAAACGTTATATGGTTGAAACCAATTTTCGTCACAAAAAGCAAGTCTGCTGGATCAGACTGGACAAGAAGCAATCTGACGAACAAACGTTATGGCATCATACTATAATTTCAGTGGATGGTTATTAGATATCGGAACTACTAGCCATATGTGTCCAATGGAGCATGATTTTTTAGAACTGAACATGCTCAAAGACCCTATCGTAATTACGATTGCAAATTGAAGCAAGGTTCTGGCAAAAGGATCGGGGTAGTACGGATGGTATTGAAAAATAAAACACCAACACGAATGGAAGATGTTCTATTTGTTCCAGATCTCGATAGAAAATTGCTATCAATTCCGGCACTGTCTCGGAGGGGATTCGATGGGGTTTTTAGCAAGACTTTATGCGAAAGCTGAGCATCATATTATTGCTCGAATATCTAGGAAGGAAAATATCTACGTTTGGACTGTGAGCACAAGGAGCAGACAAAACTATGCGAAGAATCTGGTTTCGAGCTGATACCTGAAGATCGTGTTGGTTGAAGATCAGCCGAGAACCAGGTCAGGATCAGTTGAAGATCGATCAAAGGTGGTAAGAACCAGGTTGAAGATCAGTTGAAGATCGGTGTACAGTGGTATCGGGATAATTATGTGGCAAGACAGCTAAGATCGAAGTATGAGGTAAGCCACATAGGTTGATGTATGACACAATAGGTATTAGATATTGCATATATAATAACAGGATTGAATCTACCCTCAAACAAAAGAGTCGCTCCGCCACGTGTCGCGGTCATTGGGAGAACAGGGTTAACTAGTCCCCTGTAGATCAACTAAATTCCCGGTTAAGACGCGCGTAGACGCATTTTGGCTTACCAGAAGTCCCCTGGCGGGATTGTTTAGGGTTTTCAACTCTCACTCTCACGCTCCGTGTTTCGAACACGTTTAGACTAATTGGAAAGGTTTTGTGGAGATAACGTTGTGGTTTTACTGTGGAGAGATCGTGATTATATCGTGGTTTTTCGTGGTTACTTGGTTATTTCCAGTTTATTGGTTGGTCCGATCGGTTGAAGAATTCCAACCCGACCTTTGCGATACTCACACGTAGTATCACCCCGGATTTGTCCTCCGGTGAAGGTTTCCACCCGAGAACACCCCCGTGTCAAGAAGGTCACATGCTCCGACCAGATCCGGAACATTTTCGTCATCAGAGTCCACCTGAGTGATTGTAAACACCGAATACCAATGGGTACACAAGGTGAGATTATGCTTAATATGAATTCTATCGTGCTTCATGACCGATCAGAAGACTGTGAGGATCGGATCAGTCATCATAGTGATGATTCATACGATCCTGACGCTGATCAGGATCAACGGAGTACCCCCCCCCTTCCCTGATAATTGGTCGTCCGAGCCAGTGGGAATCCGACTTCCCCCAAAATTTCGGTTATGGATATGGAAATCGGCTCCACCATATGATGCATCAGAATATATTTACAGATTATCAGGTTTGGGCTCAATACCGTACAGCAACAATGCAGCTTAACACTTTCTACCAACGAGATCCTTTCAAGCGCACCTTCTCACTGGATGATGCGTGTGTTAGTTTCAGGACAGACGTAGCACATATTTTATGGGATTGTTTAAAGGCTCAGCGTGTATGACTTAAATGGATTTAACGCTGGCAAAGAGGTATCCAAGCGATAGAACAGCTGCGGTGCTTCAAGCACAACATAGCAATCAGATCTCCACCTGATTTGAGCACGGGGATTTAAAAAGCAGTGATGCAAATATATGGAGTGGACGCTTCGGGCTTTCAAGACCAATTTCAACGACTTTGGTGGGGGGGGGGCATTGCCATGGCAACGCTTTGGAATTTGCGGAGCCAGACCACTTTTAACAATGACAAGAAATCAAAAGAGGACCATCTAGCGCACATATGGACCCAAACCCGGGCTCAACTCGAGGCGGTAGCAGAATTTGAGCAAAGGAGGCCACAAACCAGAGAAGAAGGCCTACGATAACAGATTTGTATCCAGTGCATTTTTCACATCCAGCACCGCGTATAGAAGTAAGAGAAGTCATCAAATCTGAAGCGTCCCTTCCATTAGAGACAGAGTCGAATTTAATCCATTGGATTACTAAGTACATAGTAGCTAATAACTCAGGTTAATTAGACTACAATTAATACTAGAATTTCCTCGCGTCGCTAATCGACACCTAGCCGCCCATAACTGTGCTTTCAGATATGAGCGCTTCCACCCTAATACTTAAACGATGGTTATGTAATTCCAGAAATACGAAGTAATTTCTTCGAACAAAAGTCGTCATTCGACTCGTGAAATGTAGGCACATGACCTCTGAAGCTTTACGTTGCTTAAGCGTGAAAATATAGTCAATCGTATTACCTTGATACTTTAGCACAAACAATTGATGGGAAAGGTCAAATTAAAAGTAAAATTGAAAGTAGAGTTGAAGCTAAAGCTCCAGGTACAGTATTATGCCTAGAGAAAGTGTAAAAGAACCTGTTCAAACTGGTTCTATTGGATGTGGTTAAAGATAACTAACAAGGAAAACGTGATGAATAATTGTACATTCTTCATTAAAATTGAGGTGATCGCAATCGTAGCTGAGGAAATGTTGAAGCACAAGTTGGATTTATACTTTTTATGGATATGGATAGGGCTCAAACCCAAACCCAATCCGCACCACAAAACTCGCACCCAGCCCGCGCGGATGGGTTGCATGTTGACCTAAGCCCAGCCCGCAGCCCACACACAACCCACAGTTAGGTAAATTGAAATTTTAAACTTTAACAACCCACAGTTGAGGATGCGGTCCGGCGCCCTCTTTGTCACTGCAGAAAAAAAGTGATGCAGCACAGCTCGTACCGAAGCAAAGAAGGACAACGTGGCTGTATGAAATTTTATAGAAAAGCAAAGACGAAAGATTTCCTCTGGAATGGTGTGTACTACAGATGTCGGTTGAATATGTGCGTGCATTAGCATTTTAAGCGACTAACATTTGTAAAGTATTCTTCTATGCCAATGTAAGCAGACGCACTCATCTTTGGAGTAGATTTTACGAAGGACTAGCTGATTCAATTACTAAACCGCAGATCGGACATGACAAAGCTTGAAGATCCTGAAATGCAGTTCGATCAGGTACTATATATACCCTGTCTACGTGCTGTTTATGATCATCATGGAAAGCATTTCACGAATTGGTTTGTATAGTGACTACACCAGCAAGTAGCAGCATGGCAAACATTGAAAATAAATGAGGTTGCTCTTCTACGGAAGCAGGTAAGGTTCGTCATTTTTCGAGCACCGCCTGTGAAAATATGATATCGTTGTAGTACGAGCAGTCATTGACAAGTATGACGGAAGAACCCCATAGTGGTCAACATCAAGCTTCTCCAAGAACAGCCATCGACTACTCCTACACTGAGTTTTGGGTGAGTTTGTTTCTTCTTCAGAATATCCGGGAAGACTGCATATAATTGCAAAGCTATGTTGGACAGCTGTTACGTACCGTGGATTCAAAACAGCGGTACAGACAGCAGTGATCGAGTTTTACCCATTGCATACATAGTAAACTTTGTCTTTGTGATTAAATTGCTGAAAATTAAGTAGCCTGGTCAAGCAAGCGACTATATACTCGTTTCGTCACAGATGCTACGAGACAGTACATAGATATGTAGCTGAAGCCTTGTCTACCTGAAACCACTAAACAAATCGATCACTTCCGCAAGATAAAAAGGCTTTTTCTATTTCCCTCTATTTTTCCCTTTACTTACACAGATGGAAGTTCTTAAGGCAAACACAGGTACTAAGCGCAGATGGGTCTGGTAGTACATTGACTTGCTTGCTGACAAAGGCAAGGCAGTTTGTCAAGTTTCAAGCCCCTCTGGAAGACTTTGCAACGAACAGTTCAGCAAAAGCAGAGCCATCGGCACCAGCTCTTTGAAACGTCACCTGTGCAGATCTCACCCTCTTACACAAGCTGGACCTGCTGAAGAAAGTGGCAGCCTTGAGAAGTTCCTTACGACGTAACAAATCGACTTGTCTCCCAAGCCAACGGGAGATTCTGTCAAAAGAACTTCTCCTTCAACTATTCGTCCGGTGCATTTTTCCCTTTCAACTGGCTGAGTATGAAGAGCTCCGCAATTTACTTGTCATATTAACCCGGAGCTGCGCAGTATGTCTGCCAGCAAACAATCTTTGCGTGGCACCGCTGGAGAGAAGTTACTTGCAAAACGAATCCAAGGTTGCAAGTACTTCCAGGACCTGGACACCAAAGTCAACCTAACCTGTGATGCTTGGACTTCACCTAATGGCAAGTCGCTTCTTGGAGTCACTGCCCACTGGATTGACAATACCTGGAATCTCCGCTCTGATGTTGCGGCTGTCCCTGTTATTGACGGCGATCATGGCGGTGCAAACTTGGGCAACCACATTGCAACTGTTTTACAGGAACTTGGTCTCTCCAACAGAGTTTTCTGCATCACAGCCGATAATGCATCCACCAATCAGACAATGAAAACATATCTCAGCATTGAAAACAAGGTTGTATCCTTCTATCCAAGTCAACAACTACTTGGGTGTGAAGCACATATCATCAACCTTGCTGCCAAAGGGGGTGTGAGTGCTCTTGGTGTCAGGAATACTGATGAGCTTATTCAAACGGACGATGCCATGAGCATCAGTAATATACTTGGGCCACGCGACTATGATTCTGGAAATGCAGGCCCTATTGTCGACCGCATTCGAAGCGTCGCCAAAAAACTCAGCAATTCGCCTCAACGTGCGCAACGCTTTTATAAAACAAAAAACAAAAAAAAACCGTCGAGTCACTTCAACCTAATGCAACCGCCAAAACAATGATACTAGACGTGGCGACACGTTGGAACTCAACCCATACAATGCTTGACCGTGCACCGCCTTTGCGTCCGTCTATTGACTGTTATATTGAAGAAGAAGTCAGCATCAAATCCAACAAACTCTCTGACGCAGAATGGGAGCTTGTTGGTCAAGTTGTAAAGCTGCTGGAGACGCTCAAGTACGCATCTACGCAGCTCTCTGGGTGCTAGTACACATCAATTTCCATGGTGATTCCGTTCCAAAATATTTTGATTGCGTCACTGGAGGCACTTGCTTCCACATATGAAGGCTGTGTTTTGTCTACATCTGTGGAAGCAGTTGTTGTCAAGCAGCGCCAATATCAGCGTAAAGCGCGATATCAGCATGTATACTTCTCTGCAACTATACTTGACCCACGTTTGAAGCTCTCCTTCTTCTACAGCTCAGGAACTCGAGAAAATCCGCAGAGACGTTAAAGGTCATTCACGTACATTCCAGGGTGCAATTGAGGCTGATCAAGGACTTCAGGACACTGAACTGGATCCTTTCGATCAGCTGTTCAAACGACGTCGCTGTGGATCGCTCGACAAGGAAATATGTGAAAAAATATCTCAATGGTGCAGTTGAGGGACGTGAGGTAAATCCAGTCACGTGGCGGAAAGATCCCCGTGACATGTTCCCGACACTTGCAAAAGTGGCAAGCGGGCTACTCTCGGTAAGCTCAACAAGCGTGCCCAGCGAGCAGCTCTTTTCTGTTGGACGGCGAATAGTAACCGACTTTCGTGGCTCCCTAAAGAAATCATCTATAGAATCACTGAAGTGTTTGGAAAACTGGATGTAATTAGATTTAGCGATATCCACACACACAATAAACGTACATCAATCTTCATGTCTCCAATGCCTTAAGTGTCATTAATCACATAATTTAGTTCGTGATCTTTCTTTTCATATTCTTGAGCTTTATTTGCTTGCCGTCCACATCAATCTTGTCTTCACCATAAAGTCGATCCTGCAACACACAGTTAGATCAATCTATGAGTAGTATATTACACTTCATATTCTCAAGCCACCTCCGCAGTTTTTGCACTTTAACCTTTGCAAACGAATGCCCAGAAAAAATATATGTGAAAATATAGACAAACCTTTATTAACATCATAAAACAAAACTGGCAGAGCGTACCAGTCGTGATCGATTTTGTCTCAGTCTTGAGCTTTATTCGCTTGCCGTCCACATCAATCTTGTCTTCACCATACAGTCGATGCTGCAACACACAATTAGCCCAATCTATGATTAGCATAGTAACCCTTATATTCTTCAGCCACCCTCGCACTTTTTTCACCACAAACTTTGAGGTAGCTTCCCATGTCACCTCCACCTCGTGTAGACAATGTAAACCTTCTCACAGTGGAAGAGATACCTACCAGAAGAGAATATAATAATGACCACGCCTTCTGAAATTTTTCCTTGGCCAGTAATAACGCGCTAACCCAAACAGCCCGCAACCCAGCCCGCAACCGGCGGGTTGGGCTGCGGGCCGACCTCAACCTTGATCCTACGGAAGGATACACCATAGATCAAAAAGGAACTATCGTTGAAATGCTTGAGAAGCATGGTTTGCAAGATGCAAACGAAGTAAGGACACCTGTTTCGAATTTGGAAGACACGAAAGAATGGAATGAACTGCTACCGACTATATCTCGTGGAAATGCGCCTACAATTAAAGATTTTCAGTCTCTCGTGGGAAGCTAACTATGGATTTCACGAATTTCTCGTCCGGACATATCATTCGCCGTGAACCGTGCAACGAGGCACACGCACGCGCCAAGTTTGAATGATTTCAAGGTTGCAAAACGGATAGCAAGGTACCTGAAAGGAAGCAAGAATTTGAAGCTACATTTACGTGGAGATAAGGATCTGAAATTGCCATTACGGATCGTGAGTTACAGTGATGCCGACTATGCGGCCGATCGTGTGGATCGAAAAAGTGTGAGCGCGAATGTGATTTTCGTGAGTGGGATAATAGCAGGGTGGAGTTGCAAGAAGCAGGGATCCGTTGCCCTATCGACTGCAGAGGCGGAGTTTGTCGCGGCCGTTGCAGGTGGAAGAGAAGCATTAGGTTTGAAGGAATTATTTGAAGAAATCGGTATCAAGACGAAGACTCCTATAGTGCTGAAAATCGATAACCAAGCCGTAATCAAGCAGCTCAAGAACGAAGCTAGCGCGTCAAGTGCCAAGCACATTGATGTCAAGTTGAAATTTTTGAAGGGTTTCACGAAACGTGGAATTGTGGAGCCTGAACATGTGTCAAGTGAAAATATGATTGCAGATCTGCTGACGAAAACATTGCATGCACCAAGGATCCAAGAATTATGCAAGCGAATTGGGTTGAAGTAATGGTTTAATTACGATTATGGTGACATTGCCCTACTGCTGGACATACAATTTCTACATTTACGTTGATGTGACTTGCGGACGAAGCCCCGGTACTCTCGTAAGGAGTGTTGGAATTTTGGATGATGTGATCTATTGTGAAAACTGACGTTTAAATTTCTGCTAACGAGATTATCGTGGTTTCATTGCATATTGTGAATTTTAGGTTAAGTAGTATTTTAGCCGAAACTACACTTAATTTTTACATAATACATACTTTCATTTTTGTCGAGTAAACAAAGCATCGGACACCAACCTCCTGGGAACTTCCGCGCGTCTGACATTACTACGCGAGACATTTAGGTAGAGGTGACACGCACATCTGATGGATAGACCCTATACTGACCGATAGGGCGGCACTACGTTGCAAGAAGACATATAAACGCACTAATCGGTGTTTATTTACTTTACGTGGAGTTACGAACGACTACGTGGCAATCTACACTTTCCTACACCTGTTTCGTTTTGCTGCGTCTTTTGGTGCTAGTGTTGCTGCTTTGCGTCTACGTTGCGCGTGTTTTCCCGCTGCTGGTGCGTTTGTTCGCGTTTGAGTTTTCGTCGCCCCGAGTGCTTTTTCGCCTGCTCTTTTGCGCTGCACCACTGCCTTGCTAGACGCTTGCGCCTCGTTTGGACTAAAGATTGGACAAAGAAGTTCCGCGCGGCTGAGATTGCGTCTTTGTTGGAACTCTGCTCGTAGCGTGGGAATTTCCGCTCGCAGTTTTATCAAGTAATAACGCTCCATTCCTTTGAAAGCGCTGTCTTGCGGCTTTAAGTGTGTTGCCTTTACATCCACTGTGAATCTAAGAGACTGCTCCGCAGATAGAGCCACTTAGTATGTGTGATGTGGGTACGGCTTGAAGTTGCGAAGCAGTTATTTCATCTGGGATAAGGTTAAACCTTTGCGCATTAAGCCGTTAATATGATAAGTAAGTCGTGAAGCTCTATGAGCAAGAAGAGGAAAGCTGAAGAAAAGATTTCATTCGGTTGCAGTAACGCTTTCGTGTTTGACGGTGGGGAAAAGGCTGAAGAAGCGGCTACAACCTCATCGCGTTGTTAAAGAAGACCTGTTGTATTGCGAAATCCTCTCAAATGATTTTTTTACTAAGAAGATGACCATTTTTCCAAACAAGGGACAACCTTATCGGAACCTCTACACCAAGTCGACGTGCTTCTACACGAAGTTGAGCGCATACTGCTTAGGAATTTTCGTTTTAACTTAAGTGACCTACATAAAGTAAACTAGATACCTAGCTTTTACTTTTCCTTCCCGATCATGGGGCAACCGTCCAATGCTGAGCTTATGCAGCAAATGACACAGATGCTCCAAAACCAACAGGAGCTTATCAATGCATTGGCTGCATCTCAGCGAGAAGGAGTGCTTAAAGTAGACGGACTTCGAATGCCGACTTACAGTGGACGAAGTGAAGAATCGGCGCAACTTCGTTACATGCAAATTCAACAATAATTTAGTGCCCGAGGAACGAATTGGAAGAGTGGAGACATAGCCCCGCAAATACTTGCTGTCCTGGATAGCTTATTGCGGGGACCAGCTACGCAATGGTTCTTGCTTCATCAAGCAGAAATCCACTCGGTGGAAGTTTTTTTATCGCAATAGAGAACGAATTTGTTCCTGCAGATCTACAACACAGTCTGAGAGATGATCTTCGTCGGCTTAAGCAAACCAATTGCGCCGGGCTAGTAGACTATATCGAGAAATTTAGGCAAATTAATTCGCAAGTCTCAGATATGACCGAGTTCGATAAAATCATATATTTCAGCGGGGACTACGGCAGAGAACTCAGGAAGAAGTTCGAGTCGACGTAGTACAACTTTGTCAGAAGCTATTACTGTTGCGCTTGATTTTGAACGCGCACATTCGGGTGGTTATAATAATCACGCCGCCGCACATCCTTGTCCCGGTCCACCGTATGAGGTCAGAGAATCTTCCCAGGACCCCGAGCCAATGGAAATCGACCATGCTCGGCCATTTCAACAGTCATCCCCATCTCCGCATCAAGATCGCCACTCCAACCAATTAAGCGCGCGTACTGCAAGAAACTCGGACATACAATTCAGCAGTATTATAGGCGACAAAACAGGCAAACTAATCACGACAGCGATAAAAATCAATATTACTTTTTCGAGAATGACTCTGGCCATGAATCCGTGAAAGAAGAAACGGTCGCCAGCACATCACATGAAGTTATCACTACACTAAGTGAAGCGGATTTTGCACCCTTTACGGGTAAATACTTAATCGTCAAAGCGGCTCTCTTGACCATCGTGCTGTAATTAAAAATTGGTCAGGTTTCCGAATCGGAAGTGCCTTGCGAGCCAAAATCAAAGTCGTTGCTCGATTCATTTACCGATGTCTTTCCGATCAAACTCCTAGATTCGCTACCTCTGCATCGTTCAGTGGAGTTTGAGATAAGCATGCAACCGGGCGCTCGACCGAGTAATCGTCCACCGTTTCGACTTTCGAAAGTTGAGCAAGAAGCCTTACAGAAGTTTGTCGAGGAGAATTTTTCCCGGGAGTGGATTGGACTATCGGACTCACCCTGGGTGTCGAACATTTTTGCCATTCACAAAAAGGACCCAACCACAGGAACCAGTTTGTCACGCTCAGGATGGATCCGTTCCGGGAACTCCAATGTTCTGTTACGTTGGGTTATTGACTTCCGTTATGCCAACTCCCAGTCAATTGAACCCAAAAATCCATTGCCGCAAATCGATGAGGTATTCGATAAAATGCAGGGTATGAGCTTTTTACAGTCATCGACTTGGCTCAAGGTTATCATCAAATGCGTATTCTCCGGATAGCAAGAAGTACACCGCGTTTCGTACATCTAATGAGGCCTATCAAATGGTGTGTTGCTCCTATGGGTCTCGCGGGAATGCCTCGCATTTGGGCATGCTTAATGCGTGTTCTTTTCGGGAAATTTCCATTCGTGGTTGTCTATTTGGATGACATATACGTGTTTTCCGTCTCTCATGATGAGCATTTGGAGCATCTAGCTCTCGGTTTTGCCGCCTTACGCACCAAAAAACTTTACACACACATCGGGAAGTGCAAGTTTGCACGCAAGGAGGTCACCTTTTTTCGGCATACAGTTTCCACCAAAGGGTTGGCTGTGGATACTATAAAGACGGAGGCAATCGCGAAGTGGCCAACACCACTCTCCGTCAAGGAGTTACAAACCTTACTGGGCCTTGCGGGCTATTATCGCCGCTTTATCCATCGGTTTGCCGACAGAGTCCTCCCTATAAGCTATCTGGTCAAAAATGATACGCCATGGGTCTTGACCGCCGCACAAGAAGCCTCTTTCTTAAGGCTGAAGGCTGTCCTCCAATCGGCACCTGTGCTGACCTTGCCCAACTTTTCTTGCCCGTTTGTTCTGACAACAGATGCGTCCGGGTCGTGTGTTATGGCTGTGTTATCCCAATTCCCTAGTGGCCACGATCATTACCATAGCTTTTTATTCCAAAAAATTGGGCGTACATGAGCTTAACTGGCCTGCTCACGAAAAGGAGCTCTTTGCCATCAAAGTTGGGTTAGACAAATGGCGTCATTATCTTTACGGTCATCAATTTTAAATTTTTATTGACAATAGCGCCTGTTCTTGGCTGCTTCACCACCCTAAAGTCTCTCCCAAGCTGGATCGGTGCTTAACCACTTTTGCTCAGTATAAGTTTACGATACCTCACATTAACGGGGCCTAAAACGTCGTAGCTGATGCGCTCTCGCGCCGGCCTGATGATACATTGGCAACGACTATCCGCTTTCACGAGTGTGATTCCAATTGCCAACAGCGGGGATCACGTCTACGTTGTTCTCCCTTGGTGCCACCTCTGCCCCGGGAGGGGTGTGAGGCTATGAAAGTTGCTGCCTTATTGACAGCGTCATATGTCGAGCTGTCACACATTTGTAAGATGTTTCAACAAGGATATCAAAGGGATGCAGAATTCAAAGAGGCATGTTATCATCCGGAAACGAGTTCACTGTTCGTTAAAAACGATGAGCTATTGTTTTTGCGCTTAGCGAATACTTACGCGCCTTTGCGTTCCAAATAATAATCGCTTGCGAGTTCAAGTCATATCGAAATATCTTGACTCATCCATATCTGCTCATCCTGGCACTTGCAGAACATTCTTGCGTGTTGCGCAATGGTATTATTGGAAATCCTTGCATAAAGACATCAACGAATATGTCAAAACGTGTGTAACCTGTGCACGTTGGAAACATGACAACCAAAGAAAAAACGGATTTCTCATGCCAATTCCAGTTACCGATGCATGTTGACAAGTAGTGTCCGTGGACTTTATCACTAGGCTTCATATTTCAAATGGATTCGATGCCATTTTAACGGTTGTCGATAAGTTTTCAAAACACACGAAGTATGTAGCGGCGCACGTCAAGGATGATGCTAAATAACGGCTAAAGTGTTTTTGACAGTGTAGTGCGTCACCATGGTCTTCCAGATCATCAGCGACAGAGATAGCAAGTTTACCTCAACGTTTTGGAAATCTCTGATGACAACCATTGGTATTCGGTTAAGTATGAACACCGCCCATCGAGCCCAAGCCGATGGATAAACAGAACGGCAAAATTTAGTCGTTGAAGACGATCTTAGATGCATGGTATCATACCATGGCACCTATTGGACAGAGAACCTAGGAAGTATTGAGTACGCCCATGCTACACTCGCTAGCACATCGACAGAATAGTCTCCCTTAGAAATTTGATACGGGAAGGAAAGAACGGACACCCAGGCAAAAATCGCTTAAGTAGAAAAATCCCCAAAAGGAGATTGACGTACAAGCTAAAGAACAAATGCCCTGCGTTCGTCGACAATTCTACGATTTTCTTTCGAGAAGGGAAGCAGGTGAAACGGGCACTTCAGATTGTGGATATGTTTGGTAAACTATCAGTGATGCGGAAGCAACCTGCAAAGATCCAACTCATTTTCGTTGAAACAGACAAACAGCCTACGGACTGGTACAATGTTCCGGTATTGCGAAAGGTTGAAACGGTACCATACCTTGGATATCAGATCGGACATTCTTCACTCAATGCCAAAAATTGGGCAGGCAGGATCAGAAAAATCTAACGGCGATTTTTCACAGCCACTAAATATGGAGCCTTGGTGGACGAAAGGGTAACACTCTTCAATGCGAACGCGGTGCCAGCAATCCTGCTCACAGCAAAAGCGTTCCTGCCGGCAGAGGACACGTTAAGTGAGGTAGTGGCCCGTCAGAAGTGGTTTATATGGAGTAATTCTACGGAAACAGAAGGGGGAAGACATAAGATATCCCATTTGCTTCTCATGGGAGGTGAGCGATGATGTACGTTTCCCATCCATTAAGGGCGTTTCGAGGTTTGTACTACAGTTTAATATACAGGTCATTACGAGGAATGGGGATTAGATGGCAGCGAAAACGGGAGAGCGACACGTGGAATGGATATGTGCAGGAGCGATCGACGAAGGACGTATGGAAACACAATCATCTGTCATCCGATTACCAACGATGGTGTCTGTATACAATGACTACGTTCATATTAAATTGCTTTTACGATGGATATTCATCACAAGGCGGGTGCGCAATGGATACACATTGCAAATGCCCGGGAAAGGGGTCGCACATATTATGTGGGGGTGTACGCGTGCTCAGAAATTTTGGACACACATATTAAGTTTATGGAATGGTTGGTGGGTGGAACAGAGAGATCTAAACCAACTACAATGACACTTTGCCACAATGCAAGCGCCGCCAATATCGCCGATAATAATAAGGTATTCACAAGCGACAGGACGGTGCAAGGGATGGAATAGAGCCAGATGGGCGTGATCAAGGGACCCGTAGTCGAGTTAGCCAGAAGTTGGCCGGCCGGATCTGGTGGGCTGGATGGCCATCGATGGTGGATGACCAAGGGGTGGATCGTCTAAAGGATGTGCGTGTGAAGGATCCTGAGGGAAGCTAGGCCCCTGTAGAAGACGGATGGGACGCCGAAGGTAGATGCTTGGCCACTAAAGAAGATCCGACTTCAGTGGCCAGGCTATACAACAGATGCGGGCACCAAGCCAAAGCGTGCAGCAAGGCGATGTCAAGATTATGGTGGGAATTGTGCTGCATAGGTTCAACATGGCTATGACAGCTTAGGAATGATCACGTTTTCAAAAGGATTCATCGGAATGCTTACGAACATTTCTGACTACTGTGGAAGAAGACAATAACGCAAGTTCAAGCAGTCATCGAGTACGAGAAATCTCGACCGCCTTCACGGTTGCGAGGGATAGCGCTACATATTTTCCTGGAGTGCATACATGGTGTAAAAAAGGTCGTCCGAATGATCGACGCGAAACTTTACCTCCGCTTCGACAGGACGGTGATCGATCAGAGAACGGTTTACGTCAGGCATTAAGAAACTTTATTGTAGCTAATAGCTATTTATACTAAATAGACTACGTTATAACATCAGCAAGAAAGATTGATACAGGTCAAGAAAAATTAGCTGATGCATTACTATTAAATTTTTGAAGACTTTTTTAACTTGTTTTTTATGATAACTCTGACAATAAAATCGTACTTGTTGTGAGGATTGCCAGAAAATTAAAGACTGAATTTTGTATAACCTTTCCTAACCATTAGTTTTGTTGGTGTAACCCACACCTGAACGTATCGCCTATCCTACTTGACATGTTATACCTAGTTTTAGTATAAACTATATACAATAAGAAAAAATGAATCGTTTTTAGTCAAAGATGAAATGAATGATTGCGGTCCAGTCTAAATGACTGGTCCTGACATCCTCCCCGATTTGATCTCTCGTTGACGCTGCTTGAAACTGGCGACAAGATCCTTCCAGTGGGAGACATGGCGAATGTTCTTCTCTTTTTTCCAACTTGCTTCTTCTGTTCTCCATGCTATTGGACGAGCCAGTGTGGTTGGCGATTAAACTGACTTGTCTTCAATTGGCGTTCGATAACTTGAAGGTTAATCGCGGTATCATTATCCACAAATTTAAACGCTTTCGGTATAGGTCGACTACGAACCTCTCGGCCGTTGGCTCATATTTTGACAGCACATCCACGTTAAATGTTGGATTGATCTTCTTCGTACTTTGTAAAACCTTGAGTCTTGCCACGTTTGGATTTATATCTTTATTACCTCGAATGACCCAATCTTTCTTGCCGCAAACATTGCCCGTTTTGTTTCCATGTCTTTGGCGGCGTGTTTCACCAATACTATTGTGGTAAAGTAACTTGTGAATTAATTGATGGGAAGGTGTGAAGTACTTTCCAGAGGGCGCCTTCTGATTTGCGGAAAATATGGACCAAGGGCATAGGTGCCGGATGGCCTTCGCCGAGTGTATCTACCAGCGGCCGGACGGCGCCAGGCCCGGGATCAGGCCGGACGAATGCGACTGAAGACGCGGATAGTTGGGCTAGCGGACTAAACGGACGGGACGACCACGGATGGCGGACGGCCGAGGAGCGGATTGGTTGGAAGGTATGAGCGAAAGGGGCCTGAAGGAGGGTGAGTGTTCTAGTAGATGAAGGAGGCCCCCGGATCGGACGTGGAGCTGCCAAGGAAGTGCTAACGCCAGCGGCCAGTGAGCTCAGATGGATGGCCATCCGGCCGATCCGGCTGGGTTCGATGTACCGCCCGGGCTGGTACCAGCTAGGTTCGGTGTACCGGCCGGGCTGGTACACAAAATCGGAGTTAACCAGGCTACTTCGGGTAAGACACATGACTGTTCAGCCGGGTTACTTGGGGTAGGTTACACTAAAGGGAGTATTGGATATAGGGATAAATCAGTATACGTTTCGCTTTCTTAGACACAAGTCGCTTTTATTGGTTCACAGCGGAGGGCTAACAAGGTCCCCTCTTGCTGCTATTGGTTTGCCCGGGGAAGGTTAAGGTAACCCACCGGAAGTCCCCTGACCGGGAGTCGCGGTGTTTCGTATACTCACCTCAAGTCGCCCGTGTTTTGAACACGGTATAATAAGTATTGGGAAGTGGTAACATTTTGGCATTCTGTGGGAGATTGTGGAGTTATATTTGGATTCCCCTTTACGTACACGTTTGGATTTACCCTTCATTATTATTGGTTTGGCTGGCCGATCGATTATTCTCGGTCCAGCCGTCGCAGTATACAAATTTCAAGTATATTGCCAGTCGAGCTCCCCGGTGAAGATTTCCGCCCAGGAGCTACCCCTAGTCCTAACCCTCGTCTCCTTATTCGACGGACTTTACACTTTCCGCCCTAGGGTCTATCAAGAGAGCGCAACCGCCAGTACTGACGGGTACACAAGGTGAGCTTTTAACATGGATCATCCAAGTCGTCACGACCAAGTGGATGGAAGTGCAGTCAGTCATGTCATCTGGGCCCCCCGTGGGTGTTCGCGTCTCAGGAAGAATTTCTGAGAGCGACTACACCACAATGGTGCGCGTGCCCGGATCTCTTGGTGACCCTGGATATCACCGCGAGTCCCTAGTGGGCGAAAGACCTCAACCTGTCAAATTTGTTGAAGATGTTGTGTCGGGTGCATTGGGGGAAGGCATATCGCCCCCAATGCTGCTGAAGATGGAAGGATGCGATGGTCGCCTCGGATTGGGGGAGTTCGAGGTCGACATTAAGAAGAAGTTACTCCCCTAGAGGCTCCGCCGGGGGCGGATTACGGTACTGTGCCGGTTTACGGTACTACTCACTGTAGTGCCGGCCGCTATACCCCGGCTGGAGCCGGATCGGATTATGGTGCAAGTCGCCATAGTCCGAGGAAGGATCATGGTTTCGACCATGATCCTAACCAACAAATGCATATTATGGATATAAAAGAAAAAATTAAGGAAGAAGAATCGGAAGTCGGATACGACCGGAGTGGGAAGCCGGCCGGATCGGGACCAAGTCTCGGTCTGGCCCCCCTACCCCTAAAGAGACCGGATTGGCAGGAATCGGATTATCCAACCCGCAAAGATAGGCCGCGTTTCGAAGAAGAAGAAGAAAGCTGGACGGCCTATCAACGGATACAGACCTGGAGCGTGCTTTTCATCTTCACGAGTTGGGGCAGTTCTTGCGGACGGATAAGGTGCTGAAGATAACACGGCCGAAGATCCTAGGCGGATTGAAAGGTCCCGTCTCTCCCCCAACTCTCTCAGACGGCCACGTGTCCCTTATTAGAGGACTATTCGATCAACTCAAACAAGCCGGCATTAACACCGGCGTGTTCGATCCGAACGAGCTTTTCGATCTGAAGGTGGACAAGTTGAAGGAGGCATCCAGCGCACTGCACGACCGCTTGGTACCGTTAGTGGGCTGTTCTCCGTCGAAGAAGATGACAGCCACGACTGGAGTGGCGCCGTCCACGCCGCCGGCAGCAAGCAGACCGGCCGGGATACACTCGGGTTCTTCGCAGTACGAGTCTGCCCCTTCGGAAGCGGACTCATCCGACTCATCGGTGGGTATCACCCGCATGACGCTTGGCCCAAGGGGAGCAGCGCGTGTGGCGACAGCCATGAGACTTGGAGGACGTGAGGATCCGGATACGCCCGAGCGGAAGAGAGCCAGTCAGTATAGCGTACAGGCTCGGACGGCGACGGCGGATCCAGAGCCGAAGGAGGAAGACGCGGATGGGCGGATCAAAAAGGAATGTCGATCTGGCAGCCCGGCCGCCCCCCAAGTCGCCCCTCAAGCCGACCCCCAGGAGAGCCTTCAAGTGCCGGATCACCTGCATAACATGTTTTCGGCGATGATGGAACGATACTTGGAAGAGCAACGTCGGCTGAGTGCCAGCCGCGGCAGTCCGAAGTCACCGGACCAGCCGGCTCGTCGTGGGAGTCAGGCGTCCGAGCCAGTCCAGTACTATGCGAGGGAGCCGAGTGACGAAGACATGGAGTCGGTGCAGTCCAAGCAGAGTGAACCCCATGCCGCCCCGCCGAGCCGCCGGACAGGTCGCCGGGCCGGACGTCGGCCAACGAATAGGAAGCTGTCTCTTAGCGACGTGGATATGGAATCCGTTAAGTCGTCAAGTATCACTACGATCCGGATGACCTGGACCTGGGGATGGCTCGCCGACCCACATGGCCTCGGCCCAAGCGTTTGATTCGGATTCGGGAGCGATTACGAGGGTGCGGATGTCTGCCACGTCCGAGCTAAAGGATTTCACTGGACGAGACATGGACGAGGACCAAGCCCGAGGATGGCTGAGCAAGACGAAGTCGGCATTTCTCAGAGACCGGACGTCGGACTATGAGAAGTGCCTGATCTTTGGGGATTTGATGAAAGGTCCAGCGAAAAACTGGATCCAACAGCTCAGCCGGGAAATCCGAGGAAACTGGAGGGGATTGGCCGGTGCGTTCGAGGAACAATACTGTGGATCTGGAACATCGGCGGCGCGGCAATATTTCCACACCAAGAAGCGGGCGGATGAGACCCCCCTGGAGTATCTCCATCGCTTAAATGTCGCTGGCATGAGGGCGGATATCCCGGTTAAAGAAGATGCCAGCCGGTCGGAAGCCGCTCGTGCACATGTGGAATATTTTATCAGCACGTTGGACGATCGGGAGCTGGCGGACCAGCTGAAGTTACTGCGATTGAAGAACACCACGGAACTGGAATTGACGCTGCGCACCTACCTAAAAGCGAAGAAGCGAGGCCCCAAGGCGGCAGTCGGAACCGGCTGTATCAAATCTCGTTTTAACGCGGATCAAGGAAGTCGGCCGCCATCTACCAGGACGACCCGAGCCGTCCGCATGGTCGCCCGAGAGTCAGACGCGACCAGCTCGGAAGAGGAGTAATAGCGATCTGGGGGCGAGTCCGAAGGGGGGCATTTCCGGTACCTGTTCTCGGCAGAAGCCAGTCAGTCATCCAGGTTGCCAGCTGGGTCCAGTCAGCCGAAGGGTTTTCCGGCTCGAAGTGACCAGGATTACCCCAGACGCAAATGTACCCACTGTGGGTCCATCAAGCATGACGACCGGAGCTGTTGGAAGCGGCTGA
Source organism: Sclerospora graminicola (assembly GCA_001887855.2). Classification (NCBI taxonomy): domain Eukaryota; phylum Oomycota; class Peronosporomycetes; order Peronosporales; family Peronosporaceae; genus Sclerospora; species Sclerospora graminicola. The sequence goes on along the minus strand of MIQA02023047.1, from coordinate 15,746 downwards.
CCTGCAAGAAGTGCGAAAGGAAGGGACATCCGGCGGAACACTGCTTGTTTACTTGTAAGACTTGCGGGGAGGTGCACGAGGCGGGACTGTGCCCAATTGAAGAATTCTACAACCAGATGAAGAAGTGGTACGTCCCGACCAAGCATGCTGGAATGTTGCCGCCCGGAGTGGAAAAGATGTTAAACTAGATCGCTCGCCAGGTTGGAATCTGGTTCGAGCCGAGCGGTCTAGTGTTAGTATCTGTGCATATGTCGGTAAGAAGGATAATCAAGAAGCAAAGCAAAGCGTAACCGACAATACATGTAAGTTTGACGATTACGTCATCCGGTCCCCGGGCAGCACGGCTGACCCCTTCCTGGTGAGCAGTATACGGATGGACGAATATTCTCGGTCCGAAGTGCGTATGGAATTGAATTTGTTACCTGGCGAGTCGCGAGGTTATTGGAAATATCATTCGCCGGATAAATGGTTCAAGCAGGCCAAGGCGGATGGCAAAATCAATAACCAGAAGGCTACCATGCTGTTCGACTCTGGCGCGGAAGTGTCTATCGTGGACACCACCTTTGCTCGTAAGGTGGGGTGTGAAATAGACGAGACGAAGCGGCAGGAGTGTATCGGCATTGGAGAAAGTTCATACATGACCCAAGGAAGGACAAGAGTTAAGATTACGTTAGCTGGGTCTTTGGTGTATTACTTTACCGCCTGGGTAGGCAAGCTGGCTGGGCAGGATGCAATTCTGGGTATGGACTTTATGGTCCCAGCCGGCATACGATTGGATTTATCGCATGGAACATTGACGTTGCTGGATGAGGTACAGATCCAGCTGGCCGGCCGGCGGCCCTTATATGGTGCCCACGTCCAGTTCCTCAAGTTAGGTCAGTTTGTAACGGTGCCAGTGGGAAAAGCGGTGGAAGTAATGGTACGACCGCACGACAGGCGGCGTAAGTTATGGCTGACAAGGGGCGAGTGTTGGGTACCTACGTTTGTCAAAGAGAATAGTCATCTCAACTACATAAGTGTGACCAATATCTCGGAAAGGCCCCTCACCTTGCATGAAGATGTGATCATTGGAATGTGGCTGGCCGAGGACAAAGTGCCCCGTCGGCCGGGTTATGTCACTATTGGCTCAAGACGCTATATTGAGTGGCAAAACCTGGCCTTTCAGACAACCACCGATTTGGTCAGCGAAGAGGAAGAAGTGGAAGAGGACCAGACTCCAATGGTGACTAAACCCGAGTACCGGATCCCTTCTAGGATATTGACGCGGAGCCGGCCGTCGCCGGATCCGGCTGAACGCATTGGCAGAGATCTTGCCCCGATCGCTGAACTGGTTCTGTCCACTCCGCCGAAGACAGACGAACGACAGGATCAGGAAAAAGGCAAGGCAGAGTCAAATGTGCGGTCACCTCCGATGCCGGACGTTTTGATGAACAAGATGATACCGGATCGACCGATCCGGTCGATCAGAATTCGGAAATAGCCGAAGGCGGATCGACCGATCCGGCCGATCAGAATGCGGAAATTGCCGAAGGCGGATCGACCGATCCCGCCGATCAGAATTCGGAAATAGCCGCAGGTGGATCAACCGATCCGGCCGACCCAGATCCCAAATTAGTCGAAGCTGACCAAGTCTGCATTCATGAAGGGGGCGAGCTATATGTTGAAGGCATGGAGGATCGGATGGCGGTGCTACCTGAGGTAACCCCCTGCCCACCGGCGGTTACTATTGACGATCTGCAAGAGGGAGACCCGGATGTGAACACCCCGGAAGAGATCAGAAGGCTGAAGGATATCATATGTAGAAGAAAGCATCTGCTGATTGGACCAGGAAACCTACTGCGTCCGGCCACCCATGGGGCGGTATGCGACATTGATGTGGGAAAAGCCAAAGATGCCGGAGAGTCGCCCCCCAGTATCGGAAAAAGCAGTCGGAGCTTATCAAGGGATTGCTTGCCACCAAGATAATTCAGCCGTCCACCTCGCCATGGGCTTCGCCCATTGTAATCATTATCAAGAAGAATGGGGTGGATATAAGGTTGTGTATTGACTACCGGCTGGTGAACCGGCTGACTAAGCTGATGGTTTACCCGATGCCGTTGATAAATGATTTGCTAAAGGACTTGGATAAAGTTTTGTGGTATTGCTCATTGGACATGGCCAGTGGATTCTGGGTGGTCTCTATGACCGATCGTGCACGGGAGATCTCTGCGTTCGTGACACCCTACGGTTTGTTCGAGTGAAACCGGATGCCGTTCGGTCTAAAGAAAGCTCCGCAGATTTATCAACGGCTGATAGATAACGCGCTGTATGGACACTTCAAGATCAAGGCGGATCAAGATCCGGCGTTGGTCGGTGACGTGTTCACCGAAGGTGACCCGGACACTGACCCAAAACCTTCAGTTTTGGGGTGTCGGTCTTACATTGATGACATTCTCGTGACGGCTACGACTTGGGATTTAGTGTGTGACAAAGTAGAAAAGTTGATGATTACGTGTGAAAAGTGGAATCTCTCGATTAGTGTGGTTAAGCGTTTCTGGGGAAAGACTAAGGTGACCTATTTGGGCCATCAGGTTTCGATTGCCGGATTGGAAGCTAATCCGAAGGATTTGGAGTCCTTGAGTAATCTACCTTTCCCGCGGTCCCTAAAGGCTATGCAATCATTTTTGGGCAGCCTGAGCTACTACAGTCGGTTCATTGAGGATTTCGCGGTCTATGCTGCGGTTTTGTATGAATTACGGGAGGTGGATTACCACAAGCTGAGAGAGCAGGATAGGCAAGTGGAAGCGCGAGCCGAGCCAGCAATATCAGCCAATGGGATGCCTCCCTCGTCAACTAATTCGGCCGATGAGATGGCGCCCTTGTCTGCCCAGATAGGCAGCCGGTCGCCGAATTCCTGCGCGGCCGACCCGGACGACCACATGACCCGAGCGATGGTAGCCTTTGGCATGTTGAAGGCCAATATGGCGACTACACCGGTCCTGAAACACTTCGATGTTAATAAGGCTCCTGTGGTCATCATCTACGCTAACAAATGGGCCATCTCATCTGCCCTTGTTCAAGATCATGACGGAGTCTACTGTCCTGTGACATTCACCAGCCGGACCCTGAAGGCTAATGAAGTTAATTACGGGTTAGTGGATAAAGAAGTTTTGGCCTTATTGCGGATCTTGGATGTGTGCTATACTATGCTGGTGTCTAGGCCTATCAAGGTACTATCTCGACGGTCGACCCTTTCATTGCTCCTGACGGCGAATGGAATTGACGGCCGGCTGGGTAGATGGGCGGCTCTGGTGTCTCGGTGGTCCCTCGAAGTAATCAAGTATACTAAGGGAGAAGAGGAGATACTGGGCACGCTGGCGGCCAGCATTACCCCAAGGGCAGAAGTGGAGGAAGCACTTATAGCTATAGCGCCTCGGAAGCAGCCTCGACAATCCATCATATTACCGCCGCCAACAGTGGGACCCACGGAGGAGCTAATGGTTTTGAGTTTTGACGGGTCGGCGAGTGTAAAGAAGGGAGTCGGGGCCTATAGTGCTATTGTGTGGAAGTTACCCGAATGGAAAGTGGTCACGGCCGCCTCGGATTTCACGCCTGGCATAACTGTGAACGAAGCGGAGTACAGAGGACTTTTACTTTGCCTAGATCTGCTGGCTGGCCGGACACAGGGGCGGATCATCATATGTGGTGATTCCAATCTGGTGATCCGGCAAATCACAGGAGAGATAGATTGCAAGGCGCCCCGGCTGAGACTGTTGAACGATCGGGTTATGTCCGCCCTGCGGAGATGGCCAGAACACGAGCTGGTACATGTCAAACGGGACTGGAATAAGAGCGCAGATCACTTGGCTACGCTGGCCATGCGTGACCAAGTCGGGGTAACGGTTTCCGATCCAGCTCTGTTATCAGATTTGACGGAGATCAATCGGCTGCCCGAAATTATCCATCCGGCCAACACGGAGGAGGTAATCCAGGTGAGCGCCGTCACCCGGTCGCAGAAGCGCCGCTCTTCAGCCGCTGGCTCACTATCTCCGGAAGCAATGAGCGAAGGGATAGTGCAACAGTTACGAGCAGAGCGGATTCTCCAAGCGCAGGACGAGGAAGAGTGGATAGTGGATCTCAAGGCATACCTTAAAGGGGAAGTGGATAAACTGACCGCCGAACAAGCTAAAGAATGCTTCAAGCTAGCCCCGGATTACGAAGTGGATGAAAACGGGTTACTGTTCTTCTACCGAGACGCTGACCAGCCGGAGATCGAGAGGGATAAATCCGCTCGGCTAGTCGTACCCACTACCCTACAGCCGGATATCCTCCATCATTACCACGTGAGCTTAGAAGGAGGACATCAGGGCATCGGCCGGACATATCACAAGATTAAGGCACATTTCCACTGGCGGGGGCTCTACCGCAGCGTACAAGCCTATGTGGGAAGTTGTCCGGACTGTGAAACAGGGAAAGGCCGGCCGACCATCAGAGGACGGTCGCCGGGGAATATACAAGCTACCTATCCTTTTCAAGTCATTGCGATGGATCATATCCCGTCCTTACCCAAATCTCGAAATGGGTACACAGAGCTGCTGATCTGGACGGATTTGTTTACCGGGCTGGTCATAGCAAAGGCCAGTTCCACCCGTACCGCCCAACAGGTTGCGCAAAGCTACGAGGAATGTGTGTTCAGGCGGTTCGGGGCGAGCGAGGTCATCCGGCACGATAGGGAGCCCGGATTTATGGCGGACGTATTCCGAGCTTTCAACAAGATCTTAGGACAGAAACAGAGCGCAACTATGGCTTACCGCCCGCAGGCGAACGGAAAGGCCGAAAGGATGGTCCAGACTCTGACCAGAGCCCTCAAGATGTATGTGGTGGAGGCGGATCAGTGCGACTGGGACGAATATGCGGAGAGACTGGTTTTCGCCCTCAATTCGTCGTACGATCGGGTAAGGGGCGACACCCCTTTCTATTTAGCTTACGGATGGGATCCCCGATCCACTTTGGAAGCCGCCATACCAATAGGGTGCACCAGAAGCCGGGACAGAGACGCCCGTCGCTGGAGGATGGGAGTGCAACGCCACTATTCACTGGCGAGGGAACAGGTAAACGAACGCCTCCGACAAGCAATCAAGGACCGCGCCGATCAGAATAACGACCGAGCCAGAGAACACGGCATAGAGCCCGGTTCCCGGGTATGGCTGTATCTGGATCGGGTCAAGGAGGGCTATGCACGGAAGTTGGCTCATATGTGGCATGGCCCTTTCCGAGTAGCAGAACTGGTCGGGGATCATGCAGTCAAGCTGGTTACGGCAGGCACGGATTATAACGTTTTCCCGATAGTGCATGTTTCCAAGTTGAAGTTGGTTAAGCACTTCCCGGACCGCCCGAATACGCACCTTACGGTGGAGAGCGACCGGCTCGACTTCGACGAAGCCCTACTGCCGGAGGATAGCTGGGGACAAGCCGCTAGATCCGGATGAGTACGAAGTAGAAGAAATTTTGGACGTTCGGAATGGACGGAAAACCCGGTTTGGGCGGATCCACAGAGAGTTTCTCGTGCAGTGGAAAAATTGCGAGGAGCGGTCGTGGGTGGACGAGCTGGATCTAAATTGTGGAGCTTTAATGAGAGAATTCGATCGCCGACGGGCGAGCCGAAACCGCTTCGGAGTCATGCAGACCCATGAAGAAGGTGAGGCGGAGCCAGAAAATTAGACCATCCGGCTGCCGGATAGCAGGCACGGCCGGATTAATTAACACTAATCAGCCAATCAACCGGCGGATGGAAATTAGTCTGGTCAGAAGTGGACCGATCGGGTGTTGGAGTAATCTTAGAGTCAGTATGGTGCCGGATGGAAGACTTTAAGGGATCAGCAGGAGTGGTGAAGCCGGATGGATATTTCGAATTAGAAGGACGGACAAGTGGTTTTGACGTGGGAAACGAAAGAAAGATGTATTATCGAGGCAAATAGCCATAAATGGGTGCAGAGGTAGCAATGGGTAAGACTGGCCTCATGAATCATCCCTGGCGGGATCAGCGGAACTTGTTTCGGAGTCAGGGCACGCGGAGGCCAGGGTGGCGATCGGGGTCCTGTCGGTACTGGTTGCGCCACGGATCCTGTTGATCGAGTTCATCGAGCGAAGCTTGGAGAGTGGTAGCCCGACCCAATCCTGGATACCAAGTCCCGCTTTCGGCCGGATGTCCGCTTTTCTCCACCCGGCGGTTGGCCAGATGTAGCATGATAGGGTGGAGAAAAATGTCCAAGTCGCAGTGGCCGAGCTGGATGCCAGCAACAACGAAGTTGCAGACCTTTGTCCAGCTCTCGGTCGCTCGGTTCCGACGGTTCTTACGGTCGGCTCGGTATTGGGCTAGATCAGGAGACTCACGCCCGGCGGCAACAGAGATGAAGAGATGATGGGTAGACTCCCAGATGACTTGCCCATGCCGGGAGAGATACTCCATACAAACCTCCCGAAAATCCGCGAACCAGCCGACATGGGGTAGGCCCATTCCTGGCATGTCCGTCGCTAGTATGGCCCAGGGTATGCGAGACAAGATCGCGTTTAGCGGCCCGATCGCCACAAGCTTAGGCGTCCAGCCCGTGTCCTTAGGCATTGCGGGTGCCGGTTGAAATATCGGACGACAAGGGCGTCAGTGAGGTCTTGGATACGCAAGCCCTCCAATTGCGTTTTGGACCAAGGGAAAGCCGCAGTCAGCTCGGAAGGCGTCATGACTTTCTGGCGGGAAATCCAAGACGGGCAGATTCCTCGGAGGACTCCATAGACTTGTTCTCGTCGAACGCGAAGACTTCCGTGGAAGGTGACCCCTCGTAGCCCTCAGCGGCGGCCTCATCACAGTCCATGTCCGGCAGGTCGGGCGCCCCCTCCCCATCGGGAGAGGCGGTAGATGGGCCTTGAGGGTCATGAGGGGAGACTCTGAAGAGAGCCGAAGTAGACGAAGTTTTAGATGAAGATCTTGTAACGCGAGAACGATGGGGGGACTTCCCGGAAGCCAGCGAACCGGACGGAGCTGGGATCGAAGTGGAGTTAGGACCCGGTCTATTGTCTCCACGAACCTGGGCCGCGCTCGCCGGCGCGGCAGACTGTTTAGGCCGTTTGATTGCCACGGGGGGATGGAGCGACGCAACCCGGCTGGGCCGACGTTTTTTCCTGCGTACCGTAGGATCCTCAGAGAACGATGGAGAAGCCGCCAACTCGCCGGCTGGCACCGGTGGCGGGTTAGGGCTTCGGGAAGTATCCCAAACCCGTAGACGAGGAGCCCCTTCCGCGCTACCTGTCACCGATGCTGGGGCGGACGCCTCCGCTCTGGATGTTTGGACGACCTCAGCAGAACCAGCGGCCGACGGGAGAGATGGCGGAGCAGGAGCGGTCGGATCAAGATCCCGGGGACAAGCTAAGTCGAGGAGGTGCCTAATAGCCTCCCGGATGGGGGCAGGGCCCTTCATTAGACGTTCTTCCCAGGTACCCGACGCGATCAGCCGAGCTCGACCTTCCTTTATAGAGGATAAACAGTTCGTACGATTCTGCGCGAGCTTGGAAAACACCTCCCGAGTTTCTCCCACGTCCGATTGGGTCTCGGCATACTCGGCTTCAAGCTCTCGGATTCGACGCTGAAGCCCGGGCGATGCAGAGGCCGACCGGTACAACGTCTTCTGATGTTTCTCCAGTTTCTTGGCGAGCCGGATCCGGCGATATTCCAGATTGCCCAACTTTACCTGCGAACTCCAATTGCCGAGAGAGGAGGGTATACCTCTCGTAGTGCGCCGTCACCTCGCGCGCGGCTTGAGAAGACTCGATCATCAAGACGCGAAAGCACATGACATTCTGTTCTGAGAACGCAAGCAGGGTGAGCGGGCTGGGAGATGGTCCCGAACAGGCGAAGATGCACTTACTTTGGATTTTCAAGGCGGCCGTGGCCTTCTGGTCCAGGATGCGCTGCGAGTCTGACAGCTGTTGGAAGTGGTCCCTCTCTTTAAGAAGGTCGGTCTTCTCACTTTCCAGTCGGCTGATGCGGCTCTGGGATTGGAGGTTAGCCAGTACCTCCCGGACCCGGGCTTCATCTGTTTGCTGACTAGCCAACCGTGCGGTCTCACTCGCTCCAAACCGCCTAAAGACGCATTCCTCATAACTGCAGGCGACTTGTTGGGCTGTTCGGGTAGATCCCGCTTTTGCGGTCACCAATCCAGTGAACAGATCAGTCCAGATCAGCAGTTCCGTATTGTCTTTGAACGATTTCGGCAAGGAAGGTATATGATCCATCGCTATCACTTGGAAAGGTTAAGTCGCCTGGATGTTCCCGGGTGATCTACCCCGAATATTCGGCATAACCTTCCCGGTTTCGCAATCTGTACACGTTCCGACAAACGTTTGGACACTTCGATATAGACCTCTCCGGTGAAAGTGTTTGCGTATCCTGTGGTATGTCCGACCCACACCCTGGTGACCACCTCTAAACGGGTGATAATGATGCAAGATATCAGTTTGTAAGGTATCCGGAATCACCAGTTTCGCTGATCGGTCCAGGTCTGCGTCAGCCTGATCAGCTCGACAATAAAAGAAGAGCAAATCGTTTTCATCAATCTCGTAGCTGGAAGCGATTTTTACACAATCCTTTGCCTCATTCTGACTCAATTTCTCCAAGTCTCCATTCAGAAAAGCAACAATCCATTTTTCTTCGTCTTGTGCCTAGAGAATTCTTTCAATCCGCATCTCCTGCACTATTGCTTCCGTCAAACCTTCTCGAGAAGCTGGCCTGTTAGGTGCTGATTTGGCTCGTGACCTTGTCATGATCAAGACTTGCGCTGCTTCCCGTTTATCTTCCGAATGAATCAGCTCGGGCAACCTATTAATCTCGACCAATTCCTCCAGCACTGCTTTATTGGTAATCATCGATCCAGTCTGATCACGCATGGCCATCGTGGCCAGGTGATCCGCACTCCTTTTCCAGTCGCGTTTCACGTGTACGAGGTCATGATTCGGCCATCCCCGTAGGGTTTTCATAACGCGATCATTTAACAACTTCAAACGCGGAGCCTTGCCGTCGATCTCTCCGGTGATCTGCCGGAACACCAGATTTGAATCTCCACATCTGATTACCCTTTCACACTTCTGTCCTTGAAGGAGATCCAAACCTAGCAGCAGACCACGGTATTTGGCTTCATTGACTGTGATGCCCGGGGTAAAATATGACCCAGCAGATATGATAGTCCATTCCGGCAATTTCCGCAACAACGCACTATACGTCCCAACGCCTCTCTTCACGCTCGCTGATCCGTCGAAGCTTATGAAGATCAACTCTTCATCCGAGCCGGCGACCGGTGGGGTATAATAATTGATTCTCGCGGTTACTTCCGAGGAGCGACCCCGATCAGAGCTTCATCGACTTCTGATCGGGGGGGGGGGTACTGGCTGCTAGCGTACCTAGAATCTCTTCTTCACCTTTGGTGCATTTGATGATTTCCAAGGTCCACTGAGATAACAGCGCTGCCCATCGAGAACTTCTTTATCCACTATGCCATAATTGACCTCATTTGGTTTCAGCGTCCGGCTTGTAAACGTCACTGGACAATACATTCCATCGTGATTTTGGACCAGTGCGGCTGATATTTACTGGCGTATAAAATCACCAGGGGAATCTTTTCTGGATCGAAATGTTTCAATATCGGGGTCGAAATCATCTTCGCCTTCAACGTACTGAAAGCTACCATAGCTCGTTCCATATGACCTTCTGACCCCGACACGATTCCATCGATCCGCGATCCAGTCTTGAGATCCGGTTCGTTGATTTCGGTTTCGCGACTAGTCTCGTTCAGTGACTTTCCCAACTGATCACGATCTCGTAGCCTATGATAATCAACTTCTTTCAACTCGTACAATATAGCAGCATATATCGAGAAATCTTCGATAAACTGGCTATAATAATTCAGGGACCCGAGAAAAGACTGTATAGCCTTCAGCGATCGGGGAAAAGGAAGGTTACTGAGGGCACCCAAGTCCTTCGGGGTTGCTTCCAAGCCCTGAATCGCCACATTATGGCCAAGATAAGCGAGCATGGGCTGACCCCAGAAGATCTCAGCTACGCTGATCGATAAATCCAACGTTCACAAGTGTCAACGAGTCGTTCGACCTTATCACATAGCATATCCCATAATTTTGCCGTAACCAAGATGTCGTCTATATATGATCGCCTTCCCAAACCTGATCGTCTCTGATCATGGTTCGGTTCACCCTCCGTGAATACATCATGCAGATCGGTAATTTCCCGATCGGCACTGATCTGGAAATATCTTAGAGAGCATTGTCAATCAATCTCTGATAGATCTGTGAAGCGTTCTTCAAACCGAACGGAATCCAGTTCCATTCGAAAAGACCGAAAGGTGTAACGAAAGCTGAAATCTCTCGAGCACGATCAGTCATTGAAACCACCCAGAAACCACTAGCCATGTCAAGCGAAGAAACTCATAAAACTTTATCTAGATCCTCAAGTAAATAATTTATCAAGGGCATCGGATAGACCATCAACTTCGTGAGGCGATTCACCATCCTGTAGTCGATACAAAGTCGAATATCAACTCCATTCTTTTTTATCACAATCACAATCGATGATGACCACTGCGATGTTGAAGGCCGGATGAATTTTGTACTCAACAAGCCCTTGATCAATTCGGATAACTTTTCCAGGTATTGTGGCGCGACTTTGCGACAACGTTGAGCGATCGGTCTCGCATTTCTAACGTCTATATCGCAAACGGCTCCATAAGCAGCTGGGGTAGGGCATAACCCTTCCCAATCAATAAGTGACGCCTTTTCCAGATGATCTTCTTTAGTTGATCGATCTTCTCGGGAGTATTTACTTCGGGATCACCGACCTGTAAATCCTCCAGGATGACCTCTGGTATATTGGATGATACTTCTGGCGAAACCGCCATCTGCTTCTCAATATCTTCAATGTATTGATCACTAACTTCGTGAATACACACTTGTTCATCCACCGGATCTATTTTCTCCGCTTCGGTATTATCTTTGGTCGCCCCTAGTGAATCATCCGACTGGTGATCTACTTCGGGTTCACCTTCATCCTTAACGACTTCGGCAGGTTCATTGTCCTTTGTCTCCCCAGAATCATTTTATAAGCTTGACACCATCGTTTTCACTCTCTGGATCTGTTGCTTTCGGTGAGCCGGGTCCAATAACGCTCAAAATCTGTGGACCTTTTTTGATCCGGCTTCCACCGACGGTCTTCTGGCCAATAACTTGGTCGGATTAGCATATTCCGGCTTCTCAATCAAAGGTGAGGTGTCTTCGTCTACCAAAACTTCGTCACTGATCATGTCTGTGGTGGCTTGATACGCCAGATTTTGCCATTCAATACATCTTCGTGATCCCACTGAGACATACCCAATCTGTCGAGGTACTTTTTCCTCAGGTAACCACATCCCTAGGATCATATCTTCGTGAACGATTAGCGACTGATCGTATATGTTAGTAATCCTGATATACCTTGATCTGCCAACGCCCTTTACGAACGTTGGTACCCATCGTTCACTACGGGTTAGCCACAATTTCTGTTGCCGATCACTCGACCGAATCATCACGTCAACTGATCGAGCTACCTCGATGTTTTCATACTGACCCATTTTGAGCATCTGCATATGAGTACCATATAAAGGACGTCGGCCGGATAACTGTACTTGCACCTCATCCGGAAGAGTCAGCGTTCCATGAGACAGATCGAGCCGTATACCGGCTGGCACCGTGAAATTCATTCCCAATATCGCGTCTTGACCGGCTAACCGGCCGACCCAAGCGCTGGAAAAGTAGACAGGGAGCCGGCCAAAGTGATTTTGACACGTGACCGCCCTTCAGTCATATACGAACTTTCACCGATCCCAACACATTATTGCCTCTGGGTACTGTCTATACGACATCCCACCTTACGAGCAAAGGCGGAGTCGATGATCGAGACTTCTGCCCCAGAGTCAAATAGAATAGTGGCTTTTTCGTTGTTGATCTTTCCATTAGCTTTTGCTTGTTTAAACCACTTGTCGGGAGAGTGATACTTCCAGTATCCTCGGGATTCACCGGGCAGTAGATCCAACTCCATGATCACGTCCGAACGGGAATATTCATCCACTCTGAGACTGTGAATCGGACATCGATCGGCACAATTTGAAATAGAACATGTATTGTCGGTTATCTCCTTTTCCTCAAACTTATTTCTGCTACCGACATATGCATAGATGCTGAACGTAGACCGCTCGGCTCGAACCAGATTCCAACCTGGCGAGCGATCTAGTTTAACATTTTCTCGACATCTGGTGGGAGCATGCCAGCATGTTTTGTCGGCACATACCACTTGCGCATCTGATTGAAAAACTCTTCAATTGGGCAAGCACCGGCATCGTGAATCTTCCCACAAGTTTTACACACGAAAAAACAATGATCCGAGGGGTGACCTTTACGATCACATTTTCCACATGTGATTCTCTTCCAGCAATCACGATCTCCATGCTTAGTCGATCCACAGTGTACGCATTTCTTGCGAGGTCGGCCCTGATCAGGTTGGGCCCCACCGGATTTTCGTCCATCATTGCCATTAATCGATGATCTCGGACGGAGTACTGGTTCCGTCGTGAAGATATGACGATACTGCTTCTCGTCTGAGCCTAAACTTGACTGTCCACTTTCTATTTCCGAACTGGAACTGTCCGATTCCTTCGCAATCATCCGGATTGCCCTAGTCGGACGAGCCGCTGCTGTCTTGCCCTGGTCTGGGTGTGGTTTCGACCTATACCGGTGCGATCCTATCTCGACTTTGGGTTCTCGACTTTTGGCTCGTTGTAGCGTTCTCAGGGTTAGTTTCAATTCTTCCGCATTGCTTATACGAAGCAGGGTTAACTTATCAGCCAAGTCACGATTGTCCAAAGTGCCAATAAAGTGTTCGACATGTTCGCGAGCCATATTCGCGTGTCGTGGATCCTTGATCGGCATTTCAGCTCGCAGACCAGCAATATTTAACCGGTGTAAGTATTCAATCGGTTTTTCATCAAAGCTTTTCTTCATATGATAGTACTGTCTCGCGACAGACACCCCTGAGTTGCAATATTGCTCCTCAAATTCCTCACATAATTGAGACCACTTCAAACGTACTTCTCGGCTCAACTGTTTTAGCCAGTTCTTGGCCGGGCCCTTCATCAGGTCAGCGAAAATCAGACATCTTCACCTTCCGGTGTTTTATCTTTCAAGAAGGCTTATTTAGTCCGACTCAACCAGGCTCTCGCCTGATCATCATTCACATCCTTGCCGGTAAAATGTTTTAATTCGGAGATCGCCGACATCCGGACTCGAGTAATTGTTCCAGAGTCACTATCAAATGCCTGCGCCGAGGCCATATTTGCCTTACGAGGCATCTCCATATCCAAATCATCAGGATCAAAGTGTTGACTGATCCCCCATCTGATTCCATATCCACATCACTACGTGGGGGTGATTTATGGAGTCGGTCCTGATGACTCACTCAGGTGAACTCTTAGATGAAAGGGGTGATCTGAATCAGGTCGGAGGAGATGACCTTCTTGAGACGGGGTTGTCCTCGGGTGGGAATCTTCACCGGAGAACGATTCAGGGTCGATACTTAGTTGAAGTATCTAAAGGTACTGATCGGGAAACTTCGTCCGATCAGGCCAGCCAATAAAAACGAGAGATAACGAGAAACCACGAAAACCACGATAAAACCACGATCCTCCACAGTAAACCACAAACGTATTCTCCGCGAAACCTTTCCAATTGATATAACGTGTTCAAAACACGTGCGCGTGAGGGGGTGAGGGTTGAAAACCTAAACAAAACCCGTCGGGGGCCTTCCGGTAAGCCAAAATGCGTCTATGCGCGTCTTAACCGGGAATTAAGTTGAGCTACAGGGGCCTAGTTAACCCTATGCTCCCAATGGTCGCGACATGTGGCGGAGCGACTCTTCGCTTCGGGGGTAAATTCAATCCTGTTATTATATATGCAATATCCAATACCTAATGTACCGTACACCAACTTATGTGACCTACCTCGTACTTCGATCCTGTTTATTTCGTCACACGGTTGCGCTAGTACCACCTTACACATCTTTGTCGCACCTTCAGCCTGATCCGTATCACTTCTGGACTGATTACGGTAAACTCTATGGCTGTCTCCAAACATCCTGATTCCTCGAAAGTCAGCCTAGAACTAGCTCGGGATCCGTCTCCCAGGCACTGTTCGCCCCATCTTAACTGAAACTCCGTCTCTCTCCATACCTGGACACTGATTCGGGGATGATCAGACTTGGATCATGATCAGCATAGTGATCAGGGCGATCAGTCCCAGATCGCTTCGAAATACCTCAGGATCATCACAACATCGACATTGCCCGTTCACTCAACCATATCTTTGACCTTCACTGCTCGTTGGACCGCAAGGGTCGCGCCGACTCAGCGCTTCTCCTGAAATTGGACCTGATCAGACCTCTTTACGCTGATTCAGGATCAACCTTCATCGCTTATCCCAGTTTGGTAAGGCTCATACGGCTCACCACTTCGCATATCAAGCTTTGTCCTGTACCCGATCTTCATATTCTAGGCCGGAGTTAAGTGATTCGGCTGATCAGACCGAGATCTCTATATCCCATTCAACTTCAACATCAGGACCTTCATGACCCACTCCAATGACCGAGTTCGGCTGTTCCTGATATATCACACCGTCATTGATGCTGCACATCAGGTTTGTCTCGGCTGATCTAGTCTCGCACGTTCACGTGAACTCCACCCAGCATCCAGTATCCCGATCGGGCCGTGATATTCGCTAGTCCGTTAATATCTGGGACCAGGCGTGGTAACGGTATCCTCTTATTCCTTCACATTTACGACAGCCCGTTGTCAACCATATGTCATCGTATACGGAATCATCCTGTCCCACCCATCAAACGGTCCCATCTTGATGGGTGTTCCCATCGCCACCAATCAAGGATATGTGTGGTCCACCATATTCTTGACTTATTGTTGGATTGCTTCACCACTTTATTGACTTTATTGACGTGTTTCCTATATGTTTACTGTTTGATTTACCACCTCAGGGATCTAGCCAACTCCTATTGTCTTTATTTTTATTGTTTTTGACTTTATTGATGTGTTTCTATGTTCTTTTTACCACTTCAGGTGCGAACCAACTCCTATTGTCTTTATTTGATTTGTTATTGACTTTATTGATGTGTTTCCGATATGTTTACTGTTTGATTTACCATTTCAGGTGCGAACCAACTCCTATTGTCTTTATTTTATTGTTATTGACTTTATTGATGTGTTTCCTATACGTTTACTGTTTGTTTTACCATCAGAGAAGAAATTACGTCTGATGAATATGGGTTTACGACATGAATAATGAGAGACTGACGGGACTAGTGGAGTTGCTCGTGTATGCGAAGACTGAACAAGAGTACACGAAGCACCGGACGTACATGAAGCATCTACTTCGCCTTAAACAGACAGCACCGCTTCGATCGGTAACACCATCGATCGCGATTATGAGACCTGTCATTCCCCAGACGGTAGCGCCACCGACTCGAGTAACACACTCCAAAATAAATTTGACGCGTACTACACAAAAAATGGGACAACTGCAAGGACATGTGGTGCGCTTACACTCTCCAGAACGCTGTTACTCTTGACAACAACACCAACAACCGGCTAGAGTCATTATGGAGACAACTGAAGGAC